>CM051393.1:14985216-15068797 GCA_028015245.1 Cardamine occulta | reverse complement strand
TTCTCTACAAATCTCTCTACAAATCTCTACCTTTTGTAATCTCTTACTTAGCTCTTGTAATCAAAGTTTTAATAAAAAATTACTTTTTCAAAACCACGCCCACGCTTAGTAAGTAAATCTAAGTGGGACAACGAGAACCCCGGAGTCTTCGGACAATATTGGCACCTTCGACTTATTGTGTGGTTGCACTTCTCAAAGATTTGTACCCTCATTTGTCGATGGTATCTCGGTATTATTAATCATCAAGAATATTTTTTTTTTTTTGGTATAAGATCATAAGCGTTTTAAAGTTTTTTCACAAAATTTCATTTTAAACGCTTCCTAAAACAAAGGCACCACCACTCAAATCAACCTAAACTCTCCTAGCCAGATCCTCAACCTTACATCAAGCTACTGTTGCTGAGGTGTTCCAGGCCGCAAGTCCTAAAGGCAGTAAGACCGTTGGCAAGCCCCAGTTGTGTCAACATAGAATTGGTAAGTCTCTCTCTAGTATGTGTTTAAGTAAAATTTAAGTCATGGCGTCCTCATTTAGAAAGCTTTTCAAACCGAAATATGCTGCATCTACATCTCATACTACAATTAACTCAAGAGAGATTATGACAAAAATAACAAACTTTAATCATGAATTATCAAAAAATAAACTACCACATGTAAACCCAGAAAATATTTATCAAATTGGAACTTTTGATTTCAGAACAGCTTATAAAAAAAAGAACATGAACAGACCTTATCTTTACAAAATGAATTCGAAGAAATCAAATTATTATCCTCAATCGCCCTTGATAAATATAAACAAAAAGGATTTAATTATCTCCATTTTGGACTAGTTCAAATAGCAATCAAACCCTTATCAAGGAATGGTATTGATTCACCAATACTTATGCTATTAAGAGATAAAACTTTATTAAAATTTGAAGATTCGCTCCTTGGAGCAGTTCAATCAAACTTATGCAACGGAGCAATTTATTTCAATTGCGCTCCTAATTTTCAAGTAAGTTTACATGATCCAACGATACTAAATACGCTGGTATTAAATGTTCACTTACCTGAAATTAAATTTGAAAATAATAGACACGGATATCTATTGCTATATAGAATCTATTTTAAGCAATCAACCTCTGAATTTAACCCAAGATGTCTATTACAAGATAATAAAGGAGAAACTACCATATTAGCAGTTAACAAGTAAAGACATTCCAAGTGCTACCTATGCACCTAAACAATTAAAATGGGATGAAATAACCATTCCAGATCAATGGAAAATTGAGATTACTCAACCAATAAGGAATTTTGAACAAAGAAATATTTCAAGAATAATTGAACAAAAAGACGGAAAAATAATATTACAATTTGGTTCATTTAGAGAACCAGCACCTCCAAGAATAAGTTCAGATTATTCCGCCTTCTTGTTCTGAGTTTCGATCTAAAAAATCGAGTACGGACTCAGAAGTTGAAAGTGTCAATCAAAACGATAATCAAGACATTAAATTTAAAAGCACCTATTGCTGAACCAAATAACGACCTATATACGACATCTCCCACGCATTCAGATTTTAAATCTATTAATGTAATTACAAAAGAATATGCAATCAATAAAAAATATATCAAAGAAGATTTCTATTCAAAAGAAAATAATGATAAGAGAAACTGGTATTTCAATACGTTTTCAAAAAACAAACAATAGAATATAGAGAAAAATGGTATAATTGTATGCTATTAAAAGAAATAGACATTCCATTTTTTATATGGTTTGAAACATATTCAATAGCGTATAACATAGATTACCCATTTAAAACAATTAATACAAGCTCATCTTTAGGACAATTATGGGAACAAGTAGATGGATCTAAAACTAAATCAATACATCCCCGTTAAAAGATTTAAAAATAAATACACCAAATAGACAAATTATAGCTACACCATTTAAAACTGGTGCAAATAAAGACGATAAAGAACCCGCTCTTATTACAAGATATTAAATCTATTTATCAACAAAATAACTATCAAAGTCAAATATTACATACAATATCAAAACAAGTAGATCAAATAGATCATAAATTAAATATGAATGAATATAATAAATTAGAACAAAGTATGCAACATCCTTTTTCATCTACATCTACACCTATATTTAAACCTATAAATAGACAAGTAATATTTCCTGAAAATGAAATATTAAAATCAATCGCATCTAGATTAGCAAATTTAGACAAGGGTAAAGGAATCAACAATATTGATGAAACGATAATGAATCAATTCAATCCTCTACTCAATCTGATAATGATGATCAAGAAATAAATCGTATAAGAAATAAAATAAGATCAAATAAACCCTATTATAAAAGACATACTCCAACCCGATTTACTATATGAAGAACAATCTAATCAAAATAGAAATGTATATACTGAGAGACGGTATATATGAATGGAATATAGATGGCAAATCGGAATACCAAATTATGTCTCGTATTACAGAAATGGGTATGGCTTCCATATCCTATAAAGCTAGAGGTAATTCTGATAAACAAGCATGTGTATTACTAATAACTGGTTTTATGGAGCTTTAAAATATTGGTGGGATAACTCACTAGACACACCTACTCAAGATTCAATAATTAATCACGAGAAATAAAAAAGGTAGAAGATGATGATGGTTTTATTGAAGATATAGAACATCAAAATGCAGTAGAAGTCTTAATTTATACAATAACTATGCATTTTGTCGAAATCCCAATGAGGAATCCGAAAGCAAGAAAATAATTTTAACCAATTTAAGATGTCCAACTTTAGGCGATTTTAAATGGTATAAAGATATTTTTGTCACAAATATATTTCAAAGAAAAGATTGTAATCAACCTTTTTGGAAAGAACGATTTATTTCAGGATTACCATCTTTTTTCGCTGAAAAAGTAATCAATAAATTAAAAGAATATTCTGGTGGACAACCTGTCCCTTGGAATACAATAACATATGGCCAATTATTCGCATTTGTTAAAAAAGAAGGATTAGCTTTATGTCAAGAACATAAAGATAAAAAACGAAATGATAAATTCAAATTTAAACAAACAATGGGTTCGTTTTGCGAACAATATGGATATTCAAGACTTAATCCACCATCAAGAATTAAACGATTAAAACACAGGCATAATAGGTCAAATAATATTAAGTATTATCAAAAATCAAAACATTACCAAAAACCTTTTAATAATAAAAATTCTTCAAACTATCCTAAACAAAAGAATTTTCAAAAGAAACCATTCAATAAATACAATAAATTTAAATCTACTAATAATCTAGTTTGCTGGAATTGCAAACGTCCTGGACATAGATCCACGGATTGCAAAATGAAGAAAAAAATAAACGAAATATTCCAAGATCAACCTGATATCCAAGAAAAATTAACAAAATTATTAATATCAGAATCTGAATTATCAGAAAATGAGTCTTCTAATAATAATTCAATAAATGAGATAGAAAACTTAAGTGATTCTTCTACTGAATCACAAGAAATTTCTGATAATTTATGTAATTGTAACGTAATCAACGTAATAACTAAAGACAATAATAAACAATTCTTATTAGACATTATAGACAAAATAAATGATCCTAATATTAAAAGGGAATATTTAACAAAATTAAAAGATATCATATATCAAGAAAATCAATTAGCTACTCCTCAACCATTTAGTCTAAATAAAATATTTGAAAAATATCCAACTCAAAGTTTATTTAAACAAGTAACAACTGGTGAATTGCAACATGAAGTTAAACAACTTAAAACTCAAATAAAAGATTTACAAATACTTGTTAATCAACAAGATTTAAAACAATTACAAATAGACGCTCGTCTATCTTTAATAGAGTCACCAAACCTTAATCAAGCATCTTCAAGCAATAAAAATTTAGAAGATAATGATACTCACTTAGACCAAAATGAAGAATATATAAACAACATTAATAAAATAAATTATCAAAAGTGGTATACTAAGATTACATTACATATAGGACATGATTTCAAAATTAATACAATAGCATTACTAGATTCTGGTGCAGACTATAACTGCATTCGAGAAGGTCTTATACCTACTAAATTTTATGAAAAAAACCACTGAACGCCTTAAGCGCCTAATGGAAGTAATTTAAAAGTAAAATATAAATTACCACGCTAAAAATCTGTAATCAAGGATATTGTTTTAAAAACCAATTTATCCTAGTTAAAGATTTAACACAAGAAGTAATATTAGGAACACCATTCTTTACTCAAATTTATCCTTTTAAAGTATCCGAATATGGTATAACAACAAAAGTTGTAGGGACAAAAATGTTATTCGAATTTTTGTTACCTATAAAAACCAAAAGAAATATTAGAACTCCAACAAAATACAATACAAAAAGCAATTAACTTAATAAATGGAAAACATAAACATATTCAATATTTACAGGATGAAATTTCTTACAAAAAAATAGATGAACAATTAAAATCTCCCTATATAATTAACAAAATAAAAACTATTGAAAACAAATTAATCGAACAAGTATGTTCTGATCTACCCAATGCATTTTGGGAACGAAAACAACATACGGTTAGTCTACCTTATATAAAAAGATTTTAATGAGAAACTTATACCAACTAAAGCAAGACCTATTCAAATGAATAAAGCATTGCTAGAACAATGTCAAAAAGAAATACAAGATTTATTAAACAAAAAATTAATTCGACCATCCAAGTCACCTTGGAGTTGTGCAGCATTTTATGTTAATAACGTGAAGAAAAGGAATTGGAGTACCACGATTAGTTATAAATTACAAACCATTAAATGATGTATTACAATGGATTAGATATCCAATACCCAATAAAAGAGATCTATTAAAAAGATTATACAATGCAAAAATCTTTTCAAAATTCGATATGAAAAGCGGATTTTGGCAAATACAAATTAACGAAAAAGATAAATATAAAACAGCATTCACGCTACCTTTTTGGACATTACGAATGGAATGTAATGCCATTTGGACTTAAAAATGCACCATCTGAATTCCAACATATTATGAATGATATATTCAATAATTCTTCACCATTCGCTATAGTCTATATTGACGATGTCTTAATATATTCAACGTCAATAGACCAACACTTTAGCCATTTAAACACATTTTTAAATATAGTAAAAAATAACGGATTAGTCTTATCAAAACAAAAAATGAATTTATTTCAAACAAAAATCAGATTCTTAGGACATAATATATATCAAGGAACTATGACACCCATATCAAGATCAATAGAATTTGCTGATAAATTCCCAGATGAACTAAGGGAAAAAAACTCAATTACAAAGATTCCTAGGATGTCTCGAACTATGTTTCAGATTTTCTACCTAATCTAAGAAAAACTATTCAACCATTATTTCAAAGTCTACAAAATAATCCTAACCCATGGACAAATCAACATACTAAGTTAGTACAAGCAGGTTAAATTGCAAGTAAAAACCTTACCATATGCGTTCATTCCAAATCCTGAAGCTAATATGATAGTTGAAACGATGCCTTGGAAATAGGTTATGGAGGAATTCTGAAACAAAAACTATCAGAGTTTAGCCAAGAGTCTATAATACGTTTTCATTCAGAGGCTGGATAGGACCCCAACAAACTTATTCAACAGTTAAAAAGGAAGTACTTTCCATAGTTAATTGTATTTCAAAATTTCAAGATGATTTAATCAACAAAAAATTCTTATTACGAGTTGACTGTAAGTCAAGCAAAAGAAATATTACAAAAAGATGTTAAAAACCTGGTCTCTAAACAAATATTTGCCGGATGGCAAGCTATTCTATCTGTTTTTGATTTCGATATTCAATATATTAAAGGAGAAAATAATTCTTTGCCTGATTTTCTAACAAGAGAATATTTGCAGGGAAAAACAACAAATATTCAACAACAACCTATTCAAGATGACAGACCCTAAAAGTAAGAAACCGATGACCGCATCGGACTATATCAAAACCAACCCCACCTTCGGGGTAAACCTCCGAGTAATCAAAATACTTTCTCGGCTCTTGCCGAATTTCCTCCTCTTTCTTATGTAAATGCAGTAACCACCTTAAAAGGCCAAACCTCTTCTCAACCATCTTCTCCTATTCAAACCACTACCAAGTCAAATTACTTCCTCAAACCGCAAAAACAACATCTGTTAACTACCCATTATACAAAACCTGTTACCCTTAAAGAACTGCAAACATTTACCAACCGAGTCTTTTATACAGACGGACTTTACCCTACTGATAATGTACTCAAAAATAGAACCTTCTATGAGTATATTCTAGTAGACTCTGGTTCTGTTGAAATTACTCACCACCCTGCCAAAAACGATCCTAATCTCATATCCTATTCAACTTGTAAAATTCTTCGTATCCAATCTATTCAAGAGCTTGGTTTCATTCATACCCATACTACCAAACCTTTCTCTACCCCTGGCTACCATATTAACGGCTACTCTTACATTGATTATATCAATGCTTTTTCCCGAACCTTTTACCTACGACCTTACGATCATTCCTGGTTTATTTCCTTTGATCGTAGCTGCCCAAAAACTATCCCTGGCTGGTTCTACGAATGGTGGCATTGGCTAGGCCCTACCAATGACATCTACCCAACCGATCTTCTCAAAACCGCTTACCCCTATTACCTCAAATATATTAATCAACAACCTGTTGGGTCATTCAACATTATTTCCTTCCATATTGACATGGGAATCCCGTGGATATGCTCATGGCATTTCAACATTGCTCTCTTTCTCCCAGGCATGCCATGTTCCTTACTCCGAGAATTCCGCATCAAATGGTGGGACAAGTTTAATCTTGACCGTTATTCTCTCACCAATATCCAAAAATTCTTCCAGATAAGCAAAGAAGTTCACACAGCTATAAAAGCTGTCTCTAAATCAATACCCTCCTTAAACCAGATCGACTTCTTGCATCCTCTTCTTCTAAACCCAAGCCATCTACTCAACCACCAAACAAACCATCTACTCAAGCATCGACTCGAAGTCCAACTCACTCATCCAGCTCTTCCAAATCCGCCTCTCGCCGCTCTGCTAAGCAAGCGAAGCTCCAAAAAATTATTGCCACAATAAGTCAACAGATGGAATCCTCCGATGATGAAGAGGACGATAACCAATCATTTGACACTATACAATCCGACGATCCATATGGTGGCCCCTTAGGCCAAGATCCATTTGATATTTAAAAAAAAAAAAAAAAAAAAAAAAAAAACTCAATAATGAGGTTATCTTAACACCTGATAGCAATATCAAAGTTAAGGCTATTCCGAAGCAAACGGCTCTCGGTAAAGAATAATCAAATCCGTTTATAGCTGATGCTTTGCTCAAAAGCATGTTAGATGTATAGACATCCAAATAAGTTAATCAATGTATATTCTAGTAGACTATGTATCTTATGTACCTTATTTACTACTTGTAATATCCCAACGAAACTAATAATCTACAGAGTATAGCTGTATGAAAAGACTATGTATCTAAGAAGTCAAGATCGCAACACCAACAAAATCGGACCCACCTCCGACAAATGGGATGGGACCCCTCCAAATGGGACCCACTTATACACACAAAGCAAGCACTCCAACCGTACGCAATGACGTAAGCAAAATGTCGGCACCACTACGAGATCGACACGTAGCAACACTGACGCAAGCAATGACATAAGCAAGCACCCAACTTCCCTATAAATACTCAACTCTACCATCGGAGGAAGCCTGGCGATTTCTCGCTAACTTTCTCTCTACAAATCTCTCTACAAATCTCTCTACTCTTTGTAATCTCTTACTTAGCTCTTGTAATCAAAGTTTTAATAAAAATTACTTTTTCAAAACCACGTCTACGCTAGTAAGTAAATCTAGTACGGACAACGAGAACCCTGAGTCAGGTTATCTTAACACCTGATAGCAATATCAAAGTTAAGGCTATTCCGAAGCAAACGGCTCTCGGTAAAGAATAATCAAATCCGTTTATAGCTGATGCTTTGCTCAAAAGCATGTTAGATGTATAGACATCCAAATAAGTTAATCAATGTATATTCTAGTAGACTCTGTATCTTATGTACCTTATTTACTACTTGTAATATCCCAACGAAACTAATAATCTACAGAGTATAGCTGTATGAAAAGACTATGTATCTAAGAAGTCAAGATCGCAACACCAAGAAAATGGGACCCACCTCCGACAAATGGGACGGGACCCACCTCCGACAAATGGGACCCACTTATACACACAGTAAGCAATGACGTAAGCAAAATGTCGGCACCACTACAGGACGACACGTAGCAAGACACTGACGCAAGCAATGACATAAGCAAGCACCCAACTTCCCCTATAAATACTCAACTCTACCATCAGAGGAAGCACAAGCGATTTCTCGCACAACTTTCTCTCTCTACAAATCTCTCTACAAATCTCTCTACTCTTTGTAATCTCTTACTTAGCTCTTGTAATCAAAGTTTTAATAAAAATTACTTTTTCAAAACCACGTCTACGCTAGTAAGTAAATCTAGTACGGACAACGAGAACCCTGAGTCTTCGGACAATATTGGCACCTTCGACTTATTGTGTGGTTGCACTTCTCAGTATTTGTACCCTCATTCGTCGATAGTATCTCGGTTTTATTAAGCATCAAAAATATTTTTTTTATTGAACATTTAATCAATGTACTTTTTCAAAAAAAAAAAAAAAAAAAAAACTCAATAATGAGGTTATCTTAACACCTGATAGCAATATCAAAGTTAAGGCTATTCCGAAGCAAACGGCTCTCGGTAAAGAATAATCAAATCCGTTTATAGCTGATGCTTTGCTCAAAAGCATGTTAGATGTATAGACATCCAAATAAGTTAATCAATGTATATTCTAGTAGACTCTGTATCTTATGTACCTTATTTACTACTTGTAATATCCCAACGAAACTAATAATCTACAGAGTATAGCTGTATGAAAAGACTATGTATCTAAGAAGTCAAGATCGCAACACCAAGAAAATGGGACCCACCTCCGACAAATGGGATGGGACCCACCTCCGACAAATGGGACCCACTTATACACACAGCAAGCACTCAAAACGTAAGCAATGACGTAAGCAAAATGTCGGCACCACTACAGGACGACACGTAGCAACACACTGACGCAAGCAATGACATAAGCAAGCACCCAACTTCCCCTATAAATACTCAACTCTACCATCAGAGGAAGCACAAGCGATTTCTCGCACAACTTTCTCTCTCTACAAATCTCTCTACAAATCTCTCTACTCTTTGTAATCTCTTACTTAGCTCTTGTAATCAAAGTTTTAATAAAAATTACTTTTTCAAAACCACGTCTACGCTAGTAAGTAAATCTAGTACGGACAACGAGAACCCTGAGTCTTCGGACAATATTGGCACCTTCGACTTATTGTGTGGTTGCACTTCTCAGTATTTGTACCCTCATTCGTCGATAGTATCTCGGTTTTATTAAGCATCAAAAATATTTTTTTTTTATGGTATCAGAGCCAAAGCGTTTTAAAGTTTTTGCACAAATTTTCATTTGAAACGTTTCCTAAAACAAAGGCACCACCACTCAAATCAACCTAAACTCTCCTAGCCAGATCCTCACCCTTCTATCAAGCCACTGTTGCTGAGGTGTTCCAGGCCGCAAGTCCTAAAGGCAGTAAGACCGTTGGCAAGCCCCAGTTGTGTCAACATAGAATTGGTAAGTCTCTCTCTAGTATGTGTTTAAGTAAAATTTAAGTCATGGCGTCCTCATTTAGAAAGCTTTTCAAACCGAAATATGCTGCATCTACATCTCATACTACAATTAACTCAAGAGAGATTATGACAAAAATAACAAACTTTAATCATGAATTATCAAAAAATAAACTACCACATGTAAACCCAGAAAATATTTATCAAATTGGAACTTTTGATTTCAGAACAGCTTATGCAATAAAAGAACATGAACAGACCTTATCTTTACAAAATGAATTCGAAGAAATCAAATTATTATCCTCAATCGCCCTTGATAAATATAAACAAAAAGGATTTAATTATCTCCATTTTGGACTAGTTCAAATAGCAATCAAACCCTTATCAAGGAATGGTATTGATTCACCAATACTTATGCTATTAAGAGATAAAACTTTATTAAAATTTGAAGATTCGCTCCTTGGAGCAGTTCAATCAAACTTATGCAACGGAGCAATTTATTTCAATTGCGCCCCTAATTTTCAAGTAAGTTTACATGATCCAACGATACTAAATACGCTGGTATTAAATGTTCACTTACCTGAAATTAAATTTGAAAATAATAGACACGGATATCTATTGCTATATAGAATCTATTTTAAGCAATCAACCTCTGAATTTAACCCAAGATGTCTATTACAAGATAATAAAGGAGAAACTACCATATTAGCAGTTAACAAGAAAAGACATTCCAAGTGCTACCTATGCACCTAAACAATTAAAATGGGATGAAATAACCATTCCAGATCAATGGAAAATTGAGATTACTCAACCAATAAGGAATTTTGAACAAAGAAATATTTCAAGAATAATTGAACAAAAAGACGGAAAAATAATATTACAATTTGGTTCATTTAGAGAACCAGCACCTCCAAGAATAAGTTCGTATTATTCCGGCCTTCTTGTTCTGAGTTTCGATCTAAAAAATCGAAGTACGGACTCAGAAGTTGAAAGTGTCAATCAAAACGATAATCAAGACATTAAATTTAAAGCACCTATTGCTGAACCAAATAACGACCTATATACGACATCGCCTACGCATTCAGATTTTAAATCTATTAATGTAATTACAAAAGAATATGCAATCAATAAACAATATATCAAAGAAGATTTCTATTCAAAAGAAAATAATGATAAGAGAAACTGGTATTTCAATACGTTTTCTAAAAAACAAACAATAGAATATAGAGAAAAATGGTATAATTGTATGCTATTAAAAGAAATAGACATTCCATTTTTTATATGGTTTGAAACATATTCAATAGCGTATAACATAGATTACCCATTTAAAACAATTAATACAAGCTCATCTTTAGGACAATTATGGGAACAAGTAGATGGATCTAAAACTAAATCAATACATCCCCCGTTAAAAGATTTAAAAATAAATACACCAAATAGACAAATTATAGCTACACCATTTAAAACTGGTGCAAATAAAGACGATAAAGAACCCGTCTTATTACAAGATATTAAATCTATTTATCAACAAAATAACTATCAAAGTCAAATATTACATACAATATCAAAACAAGTAGATCAAATAGATCATAAATTAAATATGAATGAATATAATAAATTAGAACAAAGTATGCAACATCCTTTTTCATCTACATCTACACCTATATTTAAACCTATAAATAGACAAGTAATATTTCCTGAAAATGAAATATTAAAATCAATCGCATCTAGATTAGCAAATTTAGACAAGGGTAAAGGAATCAACAATATTGATGAAAACGATAATGAATCAATTCAATCCTCTACTCAATCTGATAATGATGATCAAGAAATAAATCGTATAAGAAATAAAATAAGATCAAATAAACCCTATTATAAAAGACATACTCCACCCGATTTACTATATGAAGAACAATCTAATCAAAATAGAAATGTATATACTGGAGACGGTATATATGAATGGAATATAGATGGCAAATCGGAATACCAAATTATGTCTGTATTACAGAAATGGGTATGGCTTCCATATCCTATAAAGCTAGAGGTAATTCTGATAAACAAGCATGTGTATTACTAATAACTGGTTTTACTGGAGCTTTAAAATATTGGTGGGATAACTCACTAGACACACCTACTCAAGATTCAATAATTAATCACGTAGAAATAAAAAAGGTAGAAGATGATGATGGTTTTATTGAAGATATAGAACATCAAAATGCAGTAGAAGTCTTAATTTATACAATAACTATGCATTTTGTCGGAAATCCCAATGAGGAATCCAAAAGCAAGAAAATAATTTTAACCAATTTAAGATGTCCAACTTTAGGCGATTTTAAATGGTATAAAGATATTTTTGTCACAAATATATTTCAAAGAAAAGATTGTAATCAACCTTTTTGGAAAGAACGATTTATTTCAGGATTACCATCTTTTTTCGCTGAAAAAGTAATCAATAAATTAAAAGAATATTCTGGTGGACAACCGGTCCTGTGGAATACAATAACATATGGCCAATTATTCGCATTTGTTAAAAAAGAAGGATTAGCTTTATGTCAAGAACATAAAGATAAAAAACGAAATGATAAATTCAAATTTAAACAAACAATGGGTTCGTTTTGCGAACAATATGGATATTCAAGACTTAATCCACCATCAAGAATTAAACGATTAAAACACAGGCATAATAGGTCAAATAATATTAAGTATTATCAAAAATCAAAACATTACCAAAAACCTTTTAATAATAAAAATTCTTCAAACTATCCTAAACAAAAAGAATTTTCAAAAGAAACCATTCAATAAATACAATAAATTTAAATCTACTAATAATCTAGTTTGTTGAATTGCAAACGTCCGGACATAGATCCACGGATTGCAAAATGAAGAAAAAAATAAACGAAATATTCCAAGATCAACCTGATATCCAAGAAAAATTAACAAAATTATTAATATCAGAATCTGAATTATCAGAAAATGAGTCTTCTAATAATAATTCAATAAATGAGATAGAAAACTTAAGTGATTCTTCTACTTGAATCACAAGAAATTTCTGATAATTTATGTAATTGTAACGTAATCAACGTAATAACTAAAGACAATAATAAACAATTCTTATTAGACATTATAGACAAAATAAATGATCCTAATATTAAAAGGGAATATTTAACAAAATTAAAAGATATCATATATCAAGAAAATCAATTAGCTACTCCTCAACCATTTAGTCTAAATAAAATATTTGAAAAATATCCAACTCAAAGTTTATTTAAACAAGTAACAACTGGTGAATTGCAACATGAAGTTAAACAACTTAAAACTCAAATAAAAGATTTACAAATACTTGTTAATCAACAAGATTTAAAACAATTACAAATAGACGCTCGTCTATCTTTAATAGAGTCACCAAACCTTAATCAAGCATCTTCAAGCAATAAAAATTTAGAAGATAATGATACTCACTTAGACCAAAATGAAGAATATATAAACAACATTAATAAAATAAATTATCAAAAGTGGTATACTAAGATTACATTACATATAGGACATGATTTCAAAATTAATACAATAGCATTACTAGATTCTGGTGCAGACTATAACTGCATTCGAGAAGGTCTTATACCTACTAAATTTTATGAAAAAACCACTGAACGCCTTAGCGGCGCCAATGGAAGTAATTTAAAAGTAAAATATAAATTACCATGCGCAAAAATCTGTAATCAAGGATATTGTTTTAAAAACCAATTTATCCTAGTTAAAGATTTAACACAAGAAGTAATATTAGGAACACCATTCTTTACTCAAATTTATCCTTTTAAAGTATCCGAATATGGTATAACAACAAAAGTTGTAGGGACAAAAATGTTATTCGAATTTTTGTTACCTATAAAAACCAAAGAAATATTAGAACTCCAACAAAATACAATACAAAAAGCAATTAACTTAATAAATGGAAAACATAAACATATTCAATATTTACAGGATGAAATTTCTTACAAAAAAATAGATGAACAATTAAAATCTCCCTATATAATTAACAAAATAAAAACTATTGAAAACAAATTAATCGAACAAGTATGTTCTGATCTACCCAATGCATTTTGGGAACGAAAACAACATACGGTTAGTCTACCTTATATAAAAGATTTTAATGAGAAACTTATACCAACTAAAGCAAGACCTATTCAAATGAATAAAGCATTGCTAGAACAATGTCAAAAAGAAATACAAGATTTATTAAACAAAAAATTAATTCGACCATCCAAGTCACCTTGGAGTTGTGCAGCATTTTATGTTAATAACGCAGCAGAAAAGGAACGTGGAGTACCACGATTAGTTATAAATTACAAACCATTAAATGATGTATTACAATGGATTAGATATCCAATACCCAATAAAAGAGATCTATTAAAAAGATTATACAATGCAAAAATCTTTTCAAAATTCGATATGAAAAGCGGATTTTGGCAAATACAAATTAACGAAAAAGATAAATATAAAACAGCATTCACGGTACCTTTTGGACATTACGAATGGAATGTAATGCCATTTGGACTTAAAAATGCACCATCTGAATTCCAACATATTATGAATGATATATTCAATAATTCTTCACCATTCGCTATAGTCTATATTGACGATGTCTTAATATATTCAACGTCAATAGACCAACACTTTAGCCATTTAAACACATTTTTAAATATAGTAAAAAATAACGGATTAGTCTTATCAAAACAAAAAATGAATTTATTTCAAACAAAAAATCAGATTCTTAGGACATAATATATATCAAGGAACTATGACACCCATATCAAGATCAATAGAATTTGCTGATAAATTCCCGGGATGAACTAAGGAAAAAACTCAATTACAAAGATTCCTAGGATGTTCGAACTATGTTTCAGATTTTCTACCTCATCTAAGAAAAACTAATCAACCATTATTTCAAAGACTACAAAAAAATCCTAAACCATGGACAAATCAACATACTAAGTTAGTACAGCAGGTTAAATTGCAAGTAAAAACCTTACCATGTCTGTTTATTCCAAATCCTGAAGCTAATATGATAGTTGAAACTGATGCTTCGGAAATAGGTTATGGAGGAATTCTGAAACAAAAACTATCAGAGTTTAGCCAAGAGTCTATAATACGTTTTCATTCGGGAGTCCTGGATAGGACCCCAACAAACTTATTCAACAGTTAAAAAGGAAGTACTTTCCATAGTTAATTGTATTTCAAAATTTCAAGATGATTTAATCAACAAAAAATTCTTATTACGAGTCGACTCGTAAGTCAGCAAAAGAAATATTACAAAAAGATGTTAAAAACCTGGTCTCTAAACAAATATTTGCCAGATGGCAAGCTATTCTATCTGTTTTTGATTTCGATATTCAATATATTAAAGGAGAAAATAATTCTTTGCCTGATTTTCTAACAAGAGAATATTTGCAGGAAAAACAACAAATATTCAACAACAACCTATTCAAGATGACAGACCCTAAAAGTAAGAAACCGATGACCGTGATCGGACTATATCAAAAACCAACCCCACCTTCGAGGGTAAACCTCCGAGTAATCAAAATACTTTCTCGGCTCTTGCCGAATTTCCTCCTCTTTCTTATGTAAATGCAGTAACCACCTTAAAAGGCCAAACCTCTTCTCAACCATCTTCTCCTATTCAAACCACTACCAAGTCAAATTACTTCCTCAAACCGCAAAAACAACATCTGTTAACTACCCATTATACAAAACCTGTTACCCTTAAAGAACTGCAAACATTTACCAACCGAGTCTTTTATACAGACGGACTTTACCCTACTGATAATGTACTCAAAAATAGAACCTTCTATGAGTATATTCTAGTAGACTCTGGTTCTGTTGAAATTACTCACCACCCTGCCAAAAACGATCCTAATCTCATATCCTATTCAACTTGTAAAATTCTTCGTATCCAATCTATTCAAGAGCTTGGTTTCATTCATACCCATACTACCAAACCTTTCTCTACCCCTGGCTACCATATTAACGGCTACTCTTACATTGATTATATCAATGCTTTTTCCCGAACCTTTTACCTACGACCTTACGATCATTCCTGGTTTATTTCCTTTGATCGTAGCTGCCCAAAAACTATCCCTGGCTGGTTCTACGAATGGTGGCATTGGCTAGGCCCTACCAATGACATCTACCCAACCGATCTTCTCAAAACCGCTTACCCCTATTACCTCAAATATATTAATCAACAACCTGTTGGGTCATTCAACATTATTTCCTTCCATATTGACATGGGAATCCCGTGGATATGCTCATGGCATTTCAACATTGCTCTCTTTCTCCCAGGCATGCCATGTTCCTTACTCCGAGAATTCCGCATCAAATGGTGGGACAAGTTTAATCTTGACCGTTATTCTCTCACCAATATCCAAAAATTCTTCCAGATAAGCAAAGAAGTTCACACACTATAAAAGTCGTCTCTAAATCAATACCCTCCTTAAACCAGATCAGCTTCTTGCATCCTCTTCTTCTAAACCCAAGCCATCTACTCAACCACCAAACAAACCATCTACTCAAGCATCGACTCAAGTCCAACTCACTCATCCAGCTCTTCCAAATCCGCCTCGCCTCGCTAAGCAAGCGAAGCTCCAAAAAATTATTGCCACAATAAGTCAACAGATGGAATCCTCCGATGATGAAGAGGACGATAACCAATCATTTGACACTATACAATCCGACGATCCATATGGTGGCCCCTTAGGCCAAGATCCATTTGATATTTAAAAAAAAAAAAAAAAAAAAAAAAACTCAATAATGAGGTTATCTTAACACCTGATAGCAATATCAAAGTTAAGGCTATTCCGAAGCAAACGGCTCTCGGTAAAGAATAATCAAATCCGTTTATAGCTGATGCTTTGCTCAAAAGCATGTTAGATGTATAGACATCCAAATAAGTTAATCAATGTATATTCTAGTAGACTCTGTATCTTATGTACCTTATTTACTACTTGTAATATCCCAACGAAACTAATAATCTACAGAGTATAGCTGTATGAAAAGACTATGTATCTAAGAAGTCAAGATCGCAACACCAAGAAAATGGGACCCACCTCCGACAAATGGGATGGGACCCACCTCCGACAAATGGGACCCACTTATACACACAAAGAAGCACTCAAAACGTAAGCAATGACGTAAGCAAAATGTCGGCACCACTACGAGGATCGACACGTAGCAACACACCCCCGCAAGCAATGCCCTCATCAAGCACCCCACTTCCCCCATAAATACTCAACTCTACCATCGGAGGAAGCCTGTTTCTCGCACAACTTTCTCTCTCTACAAACTCTCTACAAATCTCTACTCTTTGTAATCTCTTACTTAGCTCTTGTAATCAAAGTTTTAATAAAAATTACTTTTTTCAAAACCACGTCTACGCTTAGTAAGTAAATCTAATACTGACAACGAGAACCCCGAGTCTTCGGACAATATTGGCACCTTCGACTTATTGTGTGGTTGCACTTCTCAGTATTTGTACCCTCATTCGTCGATAGTATCTCGGTTTTATTAAGCATCAAAAATATTTTTTTTTTATAGTTAAGGCTATTCCGAAGCAAACGGCTCTCGGTAAAGAATAATCAAATCCGTTTATAGCTGATGTTTTGCTCAAAAGCATGTTAGATGTATAGACATCCAAATAAGTTAATCAATGTATATTCTAGTAGACTCTGTATCTTATGTACCTTATTTACTACTTGTAATATCCCAACGAAACTAATAATCTACAGAGTATAGCTGTATGAAAAGACTATGTATCTAAGAAGTCAAGATCGCAACACCAAGAAAATGGGACCCACCTCCGACAAATGGGATGGGACCCACCTCCGACAAATGGGACCCACTTATACACACAGCAAGCACTCAAAACGTAAGCAATGACGTAAGCAAAATGTCGGCACCACTACAGGACGACACGTAGCAACACACTGACGCAAGCAATGACATAAGCAAGCACCCAACTTCCCCTATAAATACTCAACTCTACCATCAGAGGAAACAATGTTTATTTCTTTCTCTCTCTACAAATCTCTCTACAAATCTCTCTACTTTTGTAATCTCTTACTTAGCTCTTGTAATCAAAGTTTTAATAAAAATTACTTTTTTCAAAACCACGTCTACGCTTAAAAGTAAATCTAGTACGGACAACGAGAACCCTGAGTCTTCGGACAATATTGGCACCTTCGACTTATTGTGTGGTTGCACTTCTCAGTATTTGTACCCTCATTCGTCGATAGTATCTCGGTTTTATTAAGCATCAAAAATATTTTTTTTTTTATGGTATCAGAGCCAAAGCGTTTTAAAGTTTTTTCAAATTTTCATTTGAAACGTTTCCTAAAACAAAGGCACCACCACTCAAATCAACCTAAACTCTCCTAGCCAGATCCTCACCCTTCTATCAAGCCACTTGCTTTGAGGTGTTCCAGCCGCAAGTCCTAAAGGCAGTAAGACCGTTAGCAAGCCCCAGTGTCAACATAGAATTGGTAAGTCTCTCTCTAGTATGTGTTTAAGTAAAATTTAAGTCATGGCGTCCTCATTTAGAAAGCTTTTCAAACCGAAATATGCTGCATCTACATCTCATACTACAATTAACTCAAGAGAGATTATGACAAAAATAACAAACTTTAATCATGAATTATCAAAAAATAAACTACCACATGTAAACCCAGAAAATATTTATCAAATTGGAACTTTTGATTTCAGAACAGCTTATGCAATAAAAGAACATGAACAGACCTTATCTTTACAAAATGAATTCGAAGAAATCAAATTATTATCCTCAATCGCCTTAGAAAAATATAAACAAAAAGGATTTAATTATCTCCATTTTGGACTAGTTCAAATAGCAATCAAACCCTTATCAAGGAATGGTATTGATTCACCAATACTTATGCTATTAAGAGATAAAACTTTATTAAAATTTGAAGATTCGCTCCTTGGAGCAGTTCAATCAAACTTATGCAACGGAGCAATTTATTTCAATTGCGCCCCTAATTTTCAAGTAAGTTTACATGATCCAACGATACTAAATACGCTGGTATTAAATGTTCACTTACCTGAAATTAAATTTGAAAATAATAGACACGGATATCTATTGCTATATAGAATCTATTTTAAGCAATCAACCTCTGAATTTAACCCAAGATGTCTATTACAAGATAATAAAGGAGAAACTACCATATTAGCAGTTAACAGTAAAGACATTCCAAGTGCTACCTATGCACCTAAACAATTAAAATGGGATGAAATAACCATTCCAGATCAATGGAAAATTGAGATTACTCAACCAATAAGGAATTTTGAACAAAGAAATATTTCAAGAATAATTGAACAAAAAGACGGAAAAATAATATTACAATTTGGTTCATTTAGAGAACCAGCACCTCCAAGAATAAGTTCGTATTATTCCGGCCTTCTTGTTCTGAGTTTCGATCTAAAAAATCGAGTACGGACTCAGAAGTTGAAAGTGTCAATCAAAACGATAATCAAGACATTAAATTTAAAGCACCTATTGCTGAACCAAATAACGACCTATATACGACATCTCCTACGCATTCAGATTTTAAATCTATTAATGTAATTACAAAAGAATATGCAATCAATAAACAATATATCAAAGAAGATTTCTATTCAAAAGAAAATAATGATAAGAGAAACTGGTATTTCAATACGTTTTCTAAAAAACAAACAATAGAATATAGAGAAAAATGGTATAATTGTATGCTATTAAAAGAAATAGACATTCCATTTTTTATATGGTTTGAAACATATTCAATAGCGTATAACATAGATTACCCATTTAAAACAATTAATACAAGCTCATCTTTAGGACAATTATGGGAACAAGTAGATGGATCTAAAACTAAATCAATACATCCCCCGTTAAAAGATTTAAAAATAAATACACCAAATAGACAAATTATAGCTACACCATTTAAAACTGTGCAAATAAAGACGATAAAGAACCCGTCTTTATTACAAGATATTAAATCTATTTATCAACAAAATAACTATCAAAGTCAAATATTACATACAATATCAAAACAAGTAGATCAAATAGATCATAAATTAAATATGAATGAATATAATAAATTAGAACAAAGTATGCAACATCCTTTTTCATCTACATCTACACCTATATTTAAACCTATAAATAGACAAGTAATATTTCCTGAAAATGAAATATTAAAATCAATCGCATCTAGATTAGCAAATTTAGACAAGGGTAAAGGAATCAACAATATTGATGAAAACGATAATGAATCAATTCAATCCTCTACTCAATCTGATAATGATGATCAAGAAATAAATCGTATAAGAAATAAAATAAGATCAAATAAACCCTATTATAAAAGACATACTCCACCCGATTTACTATATGAAGAATAATCCAGCGCACGGTAGCTTCGCGCCACTGGCTTTTCAACCAAGCGCGATGACCAATTGTGCGAATCAACGGTTCCTCTCGTACTAGGTTGAATTACTATCGCGACGCGGGCATCAGTAGGGTAAAACTAACCTGTCTCACGACGGTCTAACACCTGTATAAACCGAGATACTATCAGTAGTATGGTATGCAGAAGCACCATCTCTGTTTTTCCCCATTGTCTGCTCTGTTTTCGTAGCTTCTCTTGGTTTTTATACCATTTGTGCTCCTTTGGTTCCGTAATTCACAAGCAACGGGTGTTTCAGATCCTTCTCTGGTGATTTTATGAAAGTATGGCTCTTTCTTGGAAGAACTGATTTTCCGGTGTATCTGCATTTTGGTATCACGCGTTTGGCACTGTACTGAAATGGGGTTTTGGGTTTGTGTAGGGTTTTTAATCTAGGGTTTCTACTTCTGGAAATTTCTAGAAAACACGCAATTTCAATGAGAATCCTTGGCTTTAGCTGATTACTTACTTTCGATTGTGTTCTTGTTGGAGGTTGCTAATTTCTGCCGTGGAGTGTAAATGGGAGATTAGTGTTTTAAAATGTTTTTTTTTTTTACCTGAGCTCTGGTTTGATCTAGTCTGATCATGTTCTTCTCTTTAACTTGAGTTGCAGTCATGTAAACTTTAATGTCTTGATCAATCGTTTTTCCTTTTGATTCCCCTGGGGATTAATTTTTTGTTCTGAGTGAGCTTTCTTCTCTTGTTAGAAATATTCAGATTTTATTTAAATAAAATGTTTTTTTGACATGAGCTATGGCTGGATCGAGTCTATCAAAAGCAATCATGGCTTTTTTTTTATGAGTTGCAGAATCATATTTTTCTTTACTCTCTTCATCAATGATGTTCCTTTTTGAGTATCTTTTTTGTTTGAAATACTTGAATTAGTGATCCGAGCAACTCGAATTAACTTGAGTCTTTACATTGTTACCTTTAGAGGACGAACCATAGAACACCATTAGAAGGGTTGAGGAATCAAGAATTAATCCTAATTGGGTGTTTACGAAGAACAATATAGTTGGAAAATTGTCTGCATACCCATATCGTTATGTCCTATATATGCTCCTGATCGTTGTCTTTGGGTTGTATTGATCTGTTCTATGCCGTTCTTTTTTATTGCTTGACAGAAATCACATCTACATGGTGCTACTATAAATTTTTGTTTGCTTCTCAGTTTGGTGTTTGCTTGCTGTTGCTGATGATTCTCTTTTACTGCAATTATTGTAGAAAATTTGTCAAACATGTGGAAGTCAAGGATGGAAGGAATCACTTGTAACTTGCTCTAAATGCCGTATAGCCTGTGAACACTGGTGAGAAGTAATATCATATGTTCTTCTTGTTCCCTATCCTGTCTTGATTTTACATATAGAGTACAAGCTTTTGGGATTCTTCTCCTATCTCAGTTATATGATATCCTTCTACGTTTAGCTTTAGAACAGTTTATATACTGATTTTATCTTCTATTGTTCTATATCCTCACCCACAGTTTGAGCTGACCTATAAATTGTTCTCTCCTTGGAATTTTTGCTTATGTGGTCAGTGGAATCTTTTGATTGCCTTAGCTAACTCGCTTTCATTTTCTAACCTTGTTTTCCAGTTATTGCATGCAGGAAAATTCATTCGAGACCTCAGTAGATTTTGTTTGTGCTGAGTGTTCGATGAGACCTGCTCAGAAAAGCTCTGCTGAGTGTTCGATGAGACCTGCTCAGAAAAGCTCTTCGGATTTGATCAAAGCTGCAGTTCCTAGAATTGATAAGAATAGAGTGCGAGTGGAGTCGTCAAACCCAGTGCCAAGATGGAAAACCATACCCTTAACATCGAAGTCAAAATTAATTTCTCCAGAGGAAGCCAGCAAACTTTCATCTGGAAGCAAGAAATCAACTTTCAAAGTACCAAGACCTATTACAGCTCATTCTGCAATGGGTTTAAAGAAACAAGCTGCTTCCTTTCCAAGAGCTAGGAGTCTGAATTCTGCAGTGGTGGCTCGCAGAACCAATACAATTCTCCTTCCACCTAAAAAGATTGAGCCTTTTACTCGGGGTACTCTGGAGATTCGTTCAGGAGTCAATAGACAAGCTTCAAAAGCACAAGCAGTGGTAGAAGGTGATATCTTTTGCTTATTCTCTCTTTTTAAAAAAAAAATCTATTTCCTTTCTAAAGGCCTAAGATCCCAAACTTCTTTCACTAGATGACTAGAAACATATCCTGCTGTTTTGTTTTGTTTTTGGCTTTTCAAAGGGTCAAAATCGAAAGTTGCTGGTGGAGCTAAATATTCTGCTTCCGAAGAGATACACCGATCAATCTTATCAGAGAGATTGTTGCAGTTACGTCCATATCGGCCAGCTCTGGACCCCACTTGGAAGTGAGTTACTGATTACATCAAACAATTTGTTTTCTTGTGCTACCAAATGTGTTTTGTCAGATACTTCAGTCAGACCACTCTATATTCCACTTACTAATTTCACAATTTCTATGCATACCCTTTTCTTTTACCTCGTTGTGCTTAGCCTTATCTGCATTCTTGAATTGAAAATCTCCTTAGTTTCTTTAGCATTAGGCTTTTGTTACATTGCTGCAAAGCCTGAAACTGAAGATGTGCATATTTGATAACTTTTTCTTTCTGCCACTGTACCAGGGGACGCATTGTAGTTTCTGCTACACCATCTGAGTTTAATGGCGAGTTTTTGGCTCAACCAGCATCTACCATCCCTAAGAAGGCTTACAGATGTTCAAAGGCAATTCCCGTCTTACTCAAGGTCAGATTGGTTCCTATATGCAATCTTCTGAATGATTTGTTTGGGAACAGAAAACCAGGGCTTTCTGATGTCCAGATGTACTTATTCCCAGTTGACAAAAACACACAAAGGTACTCAAGCGTTCTTTTCTACAAAACATAAGCTTCTTATTCTTGTTATCTCATTGTTATTATTAAACTTACGATTCTTGCAGGTTTACAGAGGAACATGCTCATCTCTTTGAGGTTATGAAGACTCACAATGCCATGCTCAGAACTAACATCAAGGGCAAACCATTGTTGATATTCTCTTCAAAACTACTAGACAAGTCCTCCCAGAGTAAGCCTGATGTCTTTTTTCTTTCTTCCAGAATTGTCATTTTCTTCCATAAGTTGGGACTAACTTAAAGAATGAATAAAACCGGTTTGTGTATTTGCAGTTTTCATCAAGATGCAGAAGAGCACAAGTAACTTCCTTTGGGGGAGTTTACTTCTGAAGAAAAAGTCAGTAGCACATCTTCCAGGAACTTCCAGTCAAGGTGCTCAGCATTTTGACGATGGTGATGTGATTGACAATGGAACTAAGGTAGGCTCTTTCCTTCTTTCTCTCTAAATCAAAGCATGATCATCATCATAGCTTTTATTACAAAATCTCTAAGTGATTATTCTTGTATCTGATGTGTTTTGCTTGTTTTTGCATTGGCTCTGGTTGATATTGCCCCAGTTCACTTACACAAACCACCGGAAGCAATTGCAGAGACACAGGGAGAGGAATTGATTCGATGCTAAGTGGCTTCTTTTTTCTCAAGGAAATTAGTACATAGATTAGTGCTACTAATCTCTTACCGTCTTCTATTTTGTTTTAGACTCTTGTGTTACTTTTACCTCCTGAGAGTTACTTGTAGATTTTATGGGTACTAAATAAGGTTTATTTTTGTTTACATTTTTCCGACCTATACTGAGAGTTACTGCAAAAAAAAAAAGTGAAATTCTACTGTCCAATAGGCAACAACTATAGTATAATTTAATATAATTTAGGGCTTTCTAATAACCAAATAGCTTTTAAAAATACTGTATTTGAAGTTGGTCGATTTGAGTGTTACTTCAAAACACACACACATAACTACGGATTTTCATCTTCCTTATATTTATTTACTCATTAATACTGCCACTAGATTCTGCGAGCGAATGTGAACTCGGCTTTAGTATGTATAAATTGATCAAGATTCAAGTTCGGGTTTCGAGAGAAGCAAATAAAGAAGAGGAGCATTGGAATTTCTCTTGGCTCTTGAGAGAAAAACAACTGTTTCTTCCATTTCAAGAAAACGATAGAAACCTGGTTTTACTCGACTGAGGATCCTTTGATCGATAACAATGGACGACGAAAGTGGGTACGACGGTGGATCAGAAGCTACGCTACCTTCTGTAGAGTCAGAGATTAGCCTTTCCGATGAAAAGAAACTGCATTTTCGAGTTTTTTTTTTTTTATGGTTTATCTTAATTTACGCCTCTTCTTAGTCCTTATAATCAGAAAACTAGTGTTGTCTTTTGAAGTTGTTGCTTGTGAGAAACTTCTGCGTCTTTCTTTCTTTCTTTCTGGGATTTATGTTTTCTTCGGTAGCAAGATTTGATGCCAATTCTTGAATTTATCAAAGAAACAGTTTCCTTAACCTTAATCTTATTGCTACGTACAGAGAAAGAAGCCTTGTGAGATTTGTGGAAGTAATGCCAATGAGAAAAAGCTAATAACATGCTTCTTTTGCAACGTCACGCGAGAGCATATGTAAAGATTAATTATTCCTCCCTTAATACTACTGTTAATAAGGATATCTTAATCTCCTCAACTCGTTTTAATATCTAAATATATATATGTTTCAGTTATTGCATGAGGGTGCCTAAACAATTTGTTCCTTGGATATGGATGTGTGACGAGTGCCTTTCCCCAGCTGTAAGAGCTAATCAAGTTGTGGATTCTATGATCAAACTGCTACATCATTGACAAATGCTAATCAAGTTGTTGATAACGATGTTGTCCATCAAAACATGAGTACAAGTCCAGTAGGTAATGATGAAACCAATCTCTTCAGTTGCTCTTCTCTGTTGATATAAAATTTAAGAAACTGATGTATTTTTTGTTTGTTTGTTTATTTTATCTATATTATATAGTTGAAGAAGCTTCTTCTCTTGTGCCCATGGATACATCTCAAGTCAAAAAGCAGAAGCTACCAGACTCAAATTTTCCCTCTGATTGGGAATCTGCAAATTAAATGCTTTTTCAGAGATGTTTCTGTAGCTTAGCTTATATGGATTTAAAGTTGTTAAAACAGTTTTATTTTTCCTCGGGTCATAAGTCATTTTGATTGGACTTCTTTGATTTGGATTTGACTCACCACTCTTATATACACTTCGAAAAATAATAACAAAATACATGGTTTGCAGAACGCCACGTGGCATATATTTCCTTTTTTACTTTTATAACTCGGGGAGAATATTCTTCCCTTAGATGGGCGATTAACATTACTTTTGCTAAAACTTATTTTATAAATAATTTTAAAGAAACGTGAAAATTATTCCCATTATAAAATCCCAATATTAAAATAAAAGAATTTGAATTCCGCTTTCGCATAAAAACAATCAATATTCGAGTTTGGGGGTTTAGGGAGAAGCGACAAAATTCGTCTTTCGTTCTTGAGAGGAAAAAAAAAGAAAACTGATTCTTCCGATTCAAGAAAACGATCGAAATTTGTTGGGTTTCTCAGTCGACGCCATTGAAGACCCTTCTGATCGATAACAATGAACGACAAAAGTGGGTACAAGGCTAGATCAAAAGATTCGCCTTTTACTTTAGATATAAGCCTTTCTAATTCTGCAATAAAACCGGTAAATCTCATCTTCTCTTACAATTATTGGATCTGGTTTTCTGACTCTGCAATCCTTGTTTCTTGATTCATGGAAGAAATCGTATTTCTCTTTGTAATTTGCGTCTTTTAGGGCTTTTTTTACTATAAGAAAATTTCAAGTCTTTCTCGGAATTGAAAAAAATGTTCCTTTTTTAAGACACTCGGTTTCTGAATAGCAAGATTTGATGAAAGTTCTTAAATTTAGCAGCGAAACTGTAAATTAACCTTATCTTAATTCTTTAATTTGCTACATTTATATAGAAGATGAAGAAGCCTTGTGAGATATGTGGAAGTGTTGACAATGAGCTTTTGATAATGACATGCTTCAAGTGCAGAGAAACAAGAGAGCATACGTAAGTCGATTCGCTTAGCTTGCTTTAATTACTGTGTCACAATTCACTCATTGATCTTAATTTAATCCTCTTCTTTGTTTTGTGTTTGTTTCAGTTATTGTGCGAGGGTAAAGTTACAACGTGCTCCTTATCTTTGGTTATGTGAAGAGTGCCGTAATTACTCACCTAACCCAGAAATTGCTGCCAAAACTGCTAATTCGAGAATTAATCAAGTTGAAGAAGTTGTAGTTGACATTGAAGCTGCTCCATCATCAAAAACTAATCAAGTGGAACAAGGTATGGAAGATAATAAAGCTGATTCTATTGATCAAGCTACTGTGTTAACAAGAATTAATCAAGCTGTGGATAACCAAGATCCTATTGATCAAACAGCTCCATCATCAAGAACTGATAAAGTTGTGAATAACAAAGCATCGGTCGAAATTGCTCCATCATCAAGGACTAATCAAGTGGAACAAGTTGTTCCTCATATTCTAGATCAGTACACTACAGACGAATCGCCTCTTGAATCTTCCTGTCCGGTGTCTCCATGTTCACTAGGTGACGAAACCAATCTCTTTCACTTTTAAACTATTGCTCTGTTGGTGAAGAATGAAGAAACCGATACTTGTCTTTGGATTTATCAATATGTCCAGTGTTCAAGCCTCAATGGGAAAATTTTCTATTCAACCGATCAGAATACATTGATATGTCCTCTGATTCCGGATCTGAAGAGTAAATGGCTTCTTACAGAGAGATTTGTGTTGTTAGAGTCATATGGATGCTTTTAAAAAGGTGTTAGTTTTTTTCATTTCGTGTGTCACAAGTCCCTTTGCTAGTTAGCTAAGTGAGATTGGACCTTCTTTGATCATCATTTGAGTAGTGTACTCATGTATTTTTATTTTTATTTTTTTCCATTAGTGTACTCGTGTATATAAATTAGTCTCTTTTTTTGACAAAATATATCAATGAGTCTTTCTTTACTTGTGTATTTAAGAGTAAAAAGGGTGTCATATCTTTTTTTTTTCCATTTAATGTAAAATCTTGTATACAGCTAGCTACCAAAAATCGTACGCATCTGTATCCTTAAGGACTAAGGACCCATTACAATTTAAACTTACCAAAGCTATGTTGACAAAAAAAGGTCCAGTCCAAGTTTCCTAGAAAGATGATAGAGCTGTTATGATGACAATGTATGGACTCATTAATCCAGGTTACCATATATAGAAAATCAAAGTCAGCTTTTTGAATTGACAGGATTCGTATTAAAGTCCATATTCCTTTCCTTTTTTTTTTCCTCTCTTATACTGTTAATAACTCCAGTATCAAATTCTACACGTTTATCTAATAAATTTCACATACCCAAATCTGAGATAATGTACATAATTTTATATGTAGATTATGATATTTTTACTTTGTGAAAATTTCACCCCATTTTTTAAGATTAAATAAAACACCAAAAATACCTAAGCAAATGGGATAATTTGTGTAAAAACCATTAAAATATATGGTAAAATGAGTCAAACTTTATAAACCACATTTATGGTTAAATATCTCAAAAGTAAAATACACTAAAACTGTTAAACATTACCAAAAAAGCTCAAACATGAGAATTGTTTTCTCACTAGCACATGGGTTTTTTTGGCAACTTAAGAACAGTTGATACTTTTTTAATAGTTATAGAATATGAGGGACTTTTTATTAAAGTAAAAGATACGGGTTGATATCGCAATTCATACATTCTCATATACTCAAGAGTATTGTTAATGTTATTGTCGTGTTCCTCGTTCCCCTCTCTTCCCTCACCTTCGCACCACCACATTCTCTCTCCTCAGTGTCTGTTCGCTCTCCAACAATTAAAACGCGCCGGCGGTTTCTGATTTTACGGTATGAAGCTGAATCGTTTGGTACCTAATACCACATTCTCTGATTCTTTCTCATTTCCCTTGCTTCGTCGTTTTCTTGAGTTAATTGATCATCTTTTCTCCTTCTATTCCGTACTACGCAAGCAAAGTAAAGTTACATATACTATTTCTTTGATGATTTTCTGAAATTAGTGCTCGTCATTTTCAAGAAAAAAATGGCTGATTCTGTGTTCCAGTTTATCTGCATTCGTTATCACGCGTTCCGTACTATTCAACTGAAAAAAGGATTTTTTATTGTTTTGTAGGTTCTAGTTTAATAATCTAGCGTTTGAACTTCTCTTCTGTAAACGATTTTTAAGCTTGGTTTTGAGTTTATAGTGAATAATCATCAGGAATGGGGTTTTGTGCTCTCTTAGAAGAGTTAGTTAATGGAAGTTTTCTGAATCAGATTATGAGAAAAGATTCATCTTTGCCGATTCAACGTCGAGTATTTAGTACTTATGTTTAATCCCGTCTTGAATTGATTCTTGGGTTGGCTAATTTTTTGAATCCGATTTTTTTTTTTTTTTTTTCAGTTCAAAGGTTGAAAATTTCTCATCAATCTCGATTGATCGATGGGTCCTGGCATCAAAGAAGTTCCTGGCAGGAGTAAACAGCGGGTTGAATCTTCAAACCCAGTTCCTAAAGGGAATCCAACACTTAAAACTTCAAAGGTGAAGTTGATTTCACCGGAGGAAGCTATGAAACTGACATCTGGAGGCAATGAAATGGTAGTTTCTCCCGTTGCTAAATCATCAAAACCTAACCCTTCTCGTGCAACTTCTCAAGTACCAAAACCTGTCTCGGATCGTCAAACTCCTGAAACACCAAGACCTGTCCCTGCTCGTCCAACTACTGAAGCAGCAAGACCTGTCTTGGCTACTTCTGCAGCAGGTTCCAGGAAAGAACTTGTTTGCGGTCTTGAAGCTTGGAACGTGACTACTCCACTAGTGAGAAAGAAAACCAATCCTAGTCTCCGTCAACCTAAGACCGATGAGCCTCCTAGTCCACGTGCTTTGCAGATTCGTTCTAGAGTTAAGCAACAAGATGCTAATGCAACGCAAGTTGTACAAGGTGATATATCTTTTGCTTCTCTTTTCTTTCTGAAAGCCAAAGATCATAAACTTCGTTCCATTGGATGGCTAAAAAACATCTTTCGCTTTTTCTCTGTTTCTTCAGAGCCGATTGTGGAAGTTGGTGATGGAGCTAAAGATCATGGTTTCAAAGAGTTACTGGAAGTTGGTGATAAAGCTAAAGATCATGGATTCAAAGAGATACGTCAATCAGTCTCTCATGAAGAATTGACGGAGTTACTTAAATATCTACCAGCTAAAGATCCTACTTGGAAGTGAGTTACTTAACACTTCATAATCTTATTTTGTACTAAAATACATGTGTTTTGTTAGAAGCATCAATTAGATCACTCTATATGCTAAATTGTTGTCATTACTCTTACCAATTTTACAACGTAGGTGGGAAATGTTGTCTGAAATACCCTTTTCATGTTGTTTTTAGCCTTATTTGCATTCTTTCAAGGAAATTTAGTGGCTCTTCCTTGTTAGAATGTTAAACTGTGCTTAATCTCTCTCACATTTGGCATATGCTACATTATTGAAACTGGAGATGTGAAAATGTAGAAACTTGTTGGGTTTTCGAAGAGCATGACCATAACAAGATTCATGATGCCAATATTGCACTTTTCTTGTGACCTTTTTCGAATCCTTCATAGACTAGGATATTTTGACCCTTAAAAAGTTATTAGCTCTACTGTTCCTCTGTGCCTGTAAATAATGAACTTTTCCTTTTAACCACTGTACCAGGGGCCACATTGTGGATTCTGCCACGCCGCTTAAGTTTGACTGCGAATTTTGGGCTACATCTGCATCTATTATCAGCAAGAAGGCACATGAGCTTTCAAAGGCGATGCCTGCTTTACTCAAGGTAGAGCTGCTTCCTACACACCACATTCCTAATGTCAGATGCCCGTCGCTATTGAATGTTCAGATGTACCTTTTCCCAGATGAGAATAAAACAGAAAGGTACTCAAAAAGCCCTTTTCTAAGAACGACAAGCTTCTTATTCTTTGTTGTGTCGTTATTATCAGAAAACTTATCCAATCAGGGTATGCACACTCATTCTTTCAGGTTTAAAGGGGAACATACTCATCTGTTTGAGGCAATGGCAACTCACAATGCTAAAGTTGATATCAACGGCTCCGAGTTGTTGATATTCTCCTCGAGACTATTGGACAAGACCTCCCAGTGTATGCCTACTGTATTGCTCCACATATTTCTGTTTGTCCATAAATTTTCAGTTGTTTCAAGAATAACATCTGTTTTGTGTTGGCAGTTGTCATCAATACGCAGAAGAAAACAGAAAACTTCCTTTGGGGATTTTTTCCCAAGACCATAAACTCACAAGCACTTGGTACAGGAACTGCTTATAAAATTGATAAAGATCTTGATGATGGGGATGTCGTTGACATGGACTTAGACACTGGAAGCCCGACCCCGAGTGTGGCTCTGAACCTACTTGCAAAATCACAAGAGGAGTTGAACAGAGAAGCAAGTGTACCTCCTGGTTTCGAGAAGATATGGGCACCACCATTGGTGAAACTTAATATACAAGGAACTTCAAAGATGGGATTCGCTGGAATAGTGCTTAACCAATCAGGGAAGTGGTGTTTGGCTATAGTAGTTGCCATAAGAACATCTCTGAAGTCGCAGCTGGGATATTGGCTATATACCATGGCCTTAAAATTCTCTGGGATGGTGATTTCCGAAGAATCCAGTTGGAGACACCAAGCCGTGAGATCATCACTGCTCTAACAACAAAGTCGGACCTGTTTCCTAAAAAAAAACGATTCTGGGTTCATGCAAGGACATGATCTTGAAGGAGTGGGAGTGTAACATTTTCCTTATCTCCAAAGAACAGAACTAGTGTGCAGAATGGTTAGCAAGCAGTAGCAGATTAGAAGAACAGCTTCAAGGATTAATTTTCTTCGATTTCCCTCCTCTAGGTCTTATAGGTTTTCTGGAGGAAAACGGCCTTGCAGCTATTATATAAAGCTTGTTCAGCTTTGAGGTACAGTCACACAGTGAGCAGCTTAGAGGTACATATCTAGATTTTGTGTTTAGACATTTTGAGAATAATAGAAGAAGAAGAAGAGATCTTTTGAGTGGTGTTGATGTGACAACATAGCGTAGTCTAAATACAGCGGAGTTTCATTGTAACCACAGATGTTTTTGTGATGTAAAGAATCGAAATACAAAGTTGTAACCAACAATGTTTACTTGTCAAGTAACGAGAAGAGTGATTGTTGCGTTTCTCTTCAGCACATTTTACTCTCTAATCTCTATATACTTTTTGAGTTTTTTCACAGAAACCCAAATTCACAATCAAGAAAAAAGAAAAAAAAGAATTGGTTTAATTTTTTCACCGGTTCACCGATTTTAAATTGGTTAATGCAGTTAAACCGGTTATTTGTTCTAGTAGAATGTGAGGTGTCAGATTTTGATTGGTTGAGATGGTAGGTTTCACACTTTCCCTCCAAAGAAGCTCTAAAATGATGAAATAAGGTTAAAAAAAAAAAACATTCGAAAAGAAAATTAGTTTGAAGTTTGAAGCTTCAGAGTAGCGTTTTGTTTCTGCTTCTCTTTGACCCTTCACCTTCTCTCCCTGATAGTCATGGCCGGCGAATCTTTAGGAAAAAACTGCGGAAACGGTGAGGGTAAAGTCGCCGGGGAAAGACAGCGAAAGGTGGGTCTTACTTACGACGAGACGATGTGCAAACACCACACACCTGACGGTGAGGATCACAATGAGTGTCCCGATCGCATCAGAGTTATCTGGGAGAAGCTTCAGCTCGCCGGAGTAGCTCAAAGGTTCATACTTTCCTCTTATTGTGTTTGTTTGCCGATAAAACCCTAGAAAATGGAGAGAGGTTGCTGCTGAAATTAACTTAAATAGGGTATTTCTGATTCTATATAGCAGCTTCACAGTTTGGTTAACTGTTTCATTTCCACTTAAAGACATTTCTTTTACTTGATATTCTTCATAAATTGACTACCTTTTTGGTTATTGACGGTTTTGGTTTTGAGTTGTTGCTTCATTTTCACTCATAATACTGTCAATTAGAGTAATGAAGGAGGAATCTAGTCTTTCGGGAGTGTATCCATCAAGATCTGTTTTTGGATTTTGCTGAAATGACATTCTATGTACGGACAATGTCGGTATTTCCTTTTGCAGATGTGTGGTTCTTGGTGGTAGCAAAGCAGAAGATAAGCATCTCCAACTGGTTCACACAAAGAAGCATGTTAATTTAGTTAAGCGTATAAGTACAAAACAGAAAGATTCTCGGAGAAACAAGATTGCTTCACAGTTGGATTCGATATATCTGAATGGAGGTTCATCTGAAGCCGCTTATCTTGCAGCTGGATCTGTTGTAGAGGTAATAATACTAGATGCATGTAAATGACTTGTCTCCTTCAAATAGGAGGATAGAAAATTGTTAGAACGATTCAGTTGATCATAAGTAACGATATTTTCTTGCAACTTATCAGATGGCGGAGAAAGTCGCAGAAGGAGAATTAGATTGTGGCTATGCTATTGTCAGGCCCCCAGGGCACCATGCTGAGGCAGATGAACCCATGGGATTTTGTTTACTTAACAATGTAGCCGTTGCTGCTAGTTATTTACTAAATGAAAGAGTAAGGACTTCCATTGACTTTTGTGATGCTTTTAGTATGTTTTACTTGCTCCCAAAATTCTTTGGTTACATTCCTCTTATGTGTTTGTTCTCATGTTCTTTAGCTTTTATTGAATGCAGCCGGATCTAGGTGTCAAGAAAATTCTGATTGTTGATTGGGATGTCCATCACGGAAATGGTACACAGAAGATGTTCTGGGAAGATCCTCGTGTACTGTTTTTCTCTGTTCATAGGTTTGTATTTGTGACTTTTGTTTACTCTTCTTTCCAAACCACTTTTTCACATGATCTTTGTTGAAATGCGTTTGTGGCTAGGCATGACCATGGGAGTTTTTATCCAACGGGTGATGATAGGGATTATAACATGGTTGGGGAAGGTCCAGGTAAAGGGTTTAACATAAATGTTCCATGGGAGCAAGGAGGATGTGGAGATGCAGATTATCTTGCCGCATGGAACAATATCTTGATTCCTGTGACAAAGGAATTTGGTCCTGATATTATTTTGCTTTCAGCTGGATTTGATGCAGGTATATATGGTCTAACCATTTGTTTCAAGGCTATGTTTCGGTTAGAGGTGTGTAACCTTTTCAACTTCCTCTTAACAGCTATAGGTGATCCGCTCGGGGGTTGTTGTGTTACACCATATGGATATTCAGTTTTGTTGAAGAAGGTTGGTGTTGAAGTGAACTGCCTCTTTTCTCCATTATTTGTATTTGCATACCACGGGTCTCTACTACTGAAGACAACAAAGTACATAATTTACACTTGGATTTGACCTCGTGTAATTTGTGCTTCATCAATGTTCTTTAGCTGATGGAGTTTGCACAAGGAAAGATAGTGTTGGCATTAGAGGGAGGATACAATCTTGACTCAATGGCACAGTCTTCACTCGCATGTGTCCAAGTTTTGCTTGAAGACAAACCAATTCAATGTTCTTCTGGAGCATACCCATTAGAATCTACACAGCGTGTCATACAAGCGGTATGGCTCTATATCATCCTATTTTCTAACTTTCTCATTTTGACAACCTAAAACAATCTTCCAAGAAAATGGCAATGATTTCTCTTTCCAGCTTAGTTTTCTTTCGTAAATATTTAACAGCGCCTATGTTACTAGTTGAAAAAGCTTATCTGTTTCTTGTGGATGTAGGTACGCAAGAGACTGTGAGCATATTGGCCTTCACTTGCGGAAAGAAACTCCGGTGACGCTCTCCTTGGCGAAGTAGAAGAGTTGAAGTCTCTATTGGCTGCCCGAGATGGATACATAGAAGCCAAAGAGTCGGAGCTAGAACACAGCTAATGTTGGTTCGTACTCGAGAGGAAGAAATTGGTGGCCTTGGTGCCAAAATAGAGAGTTTGTTGCGGGAGCGAGATGAGGCGGTAGCGAAAGCTGAACGCCTAGATAAGGAAATCCAGGAAGATAGGTTAAGAAGCCAAGTTGAGAATGAAAACATGGACTCTGAAGATGAAGACATGGATTTGGAAGATCTCGAACCCGATCTTAAAACCCTAACTCAGGAGTTGAAGAAAGACATGGACCTTCTCTTGGAGAAGTTAAAAAAAGAATATGAGATTTTCGTTGGGGAGTTAAAGAAAGAAAAGGAACTTGCCGTCACCGCAGCAGTTATCACCACTCGGTATCAAGTATGTCGCCAATGGAAGAGCCAGGGTACTCTAGGTTTGGAGCTTCAACACGCAGCAGAACTATACCACAAGCTTCGCTTGTTCGTTGAAAAGCGCGGAAAGAGTCACATTTGCCCTACTCTAGAAGTGTATGAGGAGGAGTGGAAGGAGAGTTTCTTGTGACTCGTGAAGACGCCTCTTCCCAATAGTCACAGTGAGGACTAAGCAGGTTGGATAGAGGAAGGTAGCATTTTGACCTTTTAGGAGTTTAGTGGAGTTTCATTGTAACCACAAAAGACCCTTTTTGACAGTTTTGTGATTGTAACCAAACAATGTTTACTTGTCAACGAACAAGTAACTTTTAGTGTAGGCACTATCTCTACTACAACTGCACACCGTCTCTATCTTTGAAATGAAGTTCTGTTTTTTAAATCATTGTTTCTAGCTAAAATATGACGTGTCATACTTTGATTGGTAGAGATACTAGGTTAACCAGTTTCCCTCCAAACAATCTCTAAAATGGTCAAACCTAACAAAACAAAAAAAAATGAATAGAAAATAAATAAATAAAATTGAAAAATAAAATACTTTGAAGCTTCAGAGAGCTGAGAGCAAAGATTGACCTTTCACCTTCTCTTCCTCATCGTCGAACGATAGCACTGTCACATCTCTCGGAGATGGCCATGGCCGGCGAATCTTCCGGCAATAATTGTGGAGACTGTGACGGTAAAATCGCCGGGAAAAGCCAGCGAAAGGTGGGTCTTGTTTACGACGAGACGATGTGCAAACACGACACACCTGACGGCGAGGATCACCCAGAGTGTCCCGATCGCATCAGAGTTATCTGGGAGAAGCTTCAGCTTGCTGGAGTCACTCAAAGGTTCATACTTTCCTCTTCTCATGCGGCTCTGTTATTTTCTTAGCGCTAAAGCCCTAGAAAATGCTGAAATTTAGTCAAATTGGGTGTTTTCTGATTCTCTTAGCTTAGAAATGGGTCTTAATTTGTTTTCCTTGGCTTGACATTTAATTTTCTCAATCTGAATTGTGCATTTCATAGAGTCAAAAAGGTTCGTCTGCCTGCTGAATTTCTTAGCCTGCTAACTGCTTTATTTCGTACTTAAAAGACATTTTCTTATACTTGTAACTATTCATAAATTGGCTACCTTTTGATTATTGTTGGTTTTGGGTTTGAGTTATTTTGTCTTGTCTTAAGAAAGTTTCCAATCGTCTCTGGATTTTTAATTATATTAGTTTGTTATCAAATTTCGTATGCGCTTCAATAATTAGGATTACGTGGCAGTCCATTCGTTAGGAAGGTAGAATCTAGTCTTTCGGGTGTGAATCCATCACGGTTTGTTCTTGGATTCGGATGATATGACATTGTACGGACTATTTTGGTCTTTTCTTTTGCAGATGTGTGGTTCTTGGTAGTAGCAAAGCACAAGATAAGCATCTCCAATTGGTTCACACTAAGGACCATGTTAATTTAGTTAGGAGTATTAGCACAAAACAGAAAGATTATCGGAGAAACAGGATTGCTTCGCAGTTGAATTCTATATATCTGAATGGAAGTTCATCTGAAGCGGCATATCTTGCAGCTGGATCTGTTGTGGAGGTAATACTAAATGCATACAAATGACTTTTTCCTATCACACAGGAGGATAAAAAATGATTAGAATGATTCGATTTACGATATGTAACAATATTTTCTTGCAACTGAACAGGTGGCGGAGAAAGTTGCAGAAGGAGAATTAGACTGTGGCTATGCTATTGTTAGGCCTCCGGGGCACCATGCTGAGGCAGATGAAGCCATGGGATTTTGTTTATTCAACAATTTAGCCGTTGCTGCTAGTTATTTACTAAACGAGAGAGTAAGGACTTCTATTGACTTTTGTGATGCTTTTACTTGCTTTCAAAAATCTCTGGTCACATTCCTTTGGTGTGTTTTTTCTCATGTTCTTTGCTTTTTGAATGCAGCCGGATCTAGATGTCAAGAAAATTCTGATTGTTGATTGGGATGTCCATCACGGAAATGGTACGCAGAAGATGTTCTGGGAAGATCCTCGTGTACTGTTTTTCTCTGTTCATAGGTTTGTATTTGTGACTTTTGTTTACTCTTCTTTTCACTTGTTTTTATTGAGTTTTGTGCTTGGAAAGTAACTCGAAATGCATATGTGGCTAGGCATGAGTATGGAAGTTTCTATCCAGCGGGTGATGATGGAGACTATAACATGGTTGGGGAAGGTCCAGGTGAAGGGTTTAACATAAACGTTCCATGGGAGCAAGGTAGATGTGGAGATGCAGATTATCTTGCTGCATGGGACCATGTCTTGATTCCTGTGGCGAAAGAATTTAGTCCCGATATTATTTTGCTTTCAGCTGGATTTGATGCAGGTATATATGGTTTAAGCATTTTATTTTCAAGGCCTTGTCACGTTAAGAGGTGTGTAACCTTTTCAACTTCCTCTTAACAGCTATTGGTGATCCACTCGGGGGTTGTTGTGTTACACCATATGGATATTCAATTATGTTGAAGAAGGTTGGTTTGAAGTGAACCTTTACTCCATTTTTTGTATTTGTGTTACACTGGTCTCTATCACTGAAAATAACACTTCTTGGTTTAGCTGGTTGTTTAGCCCTGAACCAAACTTGGAATTGATAGCATTGTGTTTGTTTCACCAATGTTGTTTCAGCTGATGGAGTTTGCACGTGGAAAGATTGTGATGGCATTAGAGGGTGGATACAATCTTGACTCAATCGCAAAGTCTTCACTTGCATGTGTCCCAGTTTTGCTTGGAGACGAACCAATTCAAGGTTCTTCTGAAGCATATCCATTCGAGTCTACATGGCGTGTCATACAAGCGGTATGGCTCTATATCATTCTATTTTCTATCTTTCCCATTTCACAATCTGAAACAATCTTCTTTAAATTGGCTATGATTTCTCTTTCCTGCTCAGTTTTCTGCAATAAATATTTTGTAGTGCCTAAGTTTCTAGTTGACAACTCTTAGGTTTCTTTTGGGTTTAGGTACGCAGGAGGCTATGCGCATATTGGCCTTCACTTGTAGATGAATTACCGTGGAAGCTGATTAATCAGAAAACTCCTACTCCAGTTGGGCACTTTTCTTTTTATCTGTCATTTCCTTTGTTCACCAGAGAGAGCATTCGATTTTCAAAAAACCTTACTTCTTTTTCACATAGCAACTACTTCTTAACTTTTTTGCCTCCTTGCTAACTTTTCTCTGGTTGATCTTTATCGAGACAGTCTCTGAATTTCTTATCTGCTTTTGTTTGTTCGTTTTAGTCTATCCTTATCTCAAGCTCCGATTCTGAAACTGAAGACGACACTCATAGACTCCTGGATCAAATGTCAAAACTAAACATTGAAAACCACCAAGTAGATACTGCTTCTACATCTTGGAGAGCTGATCTAGCAAAGGTTGACATTTGGTATGCCTCTTATGGATCCAACATGTGGAAACCGAGGTTCCTTTGCTATATTCAAGGGGGACAAGTAAGTAACCCTGTTTTTTTTTTATGGGGGGGGGGGGGGGGGGTCGGGTCAGAGCTTCGATCCTAATAGACACATCTATCACTGTTTGTGTTTATTTTCAGGCCGAGGGAATGAATAAGGCATGTGTTGGTTCAATGGATAAAAGTTCACCAAAGGAAATAGTGTGGGAAACATTTCCACATAGATTGTTCTTTGGCCATGAATCTACAGTTACTTGGGGTGTAGGAGGAGTTGCTTTCACCAATCCCCTTACTAATCTCAATTATCAAACTCACATGTGTTTGTACAGAATCACGTTAAGTGTACCACTCTTCATCTCAGTGTCTGTTTCACTTTCCATATTTAAATCATTTGGTGATCTTTTCAGCTTATTCACTATGGTTGTTTCTTTGTGAACAGGCTTGAGCAGTTCAACGACGTTCTGTTTCAGGAAAATCGTTTGAATGTAGATTCTGATTCTCCGCTCTTTGATCTAGCTGCTCTTCAGTTAGTAGAGAACAAAGGATCCCTTTCACTTGAAGCTGCTTCGGTTAGGCAGACAACAAATCTTGATTGACACGCCTAGGGTAACATGTAATAGTCACACTTATATCCTTGTATCGAATTTTCTACAGGATGGTTGGTATGGAAACATTGTCTGCTTGGGTAAAGAACATGAGATTCCTATACTTACAATGACGTAAGTGTTCATAATTCTTTTCTTTTTGCTGCCCGCAAATGCTCTCTTTCAACTTTATTTTGACCTGCGGTTTCTCAATAACTTTTTGTTTGCAGTTGCACCCTTTCTGCTGTTGAGAAGTTCACATCCGGTGAGATTCCTCTACGACCTCCTGCAAAAGCATATGCCAACACTTTGATAAGAGGTCTTGTGGAAGGAGGAAGATTCTCTGAAAAAGAAGCTGCGGCTTATATAGATAATGCTGCGACTAAACCTCTGTAGTTTATTTTTCACCCAGAAACTGTCCTTTTGATTGCCATCAGAAGCTTAGGGTTTCTGATTATATTATTTTGGGATTAAAACCACAGGTTAAGAAATATTTTGAGACTTTTGGAAGAAAAGATTGTGTCTTCTCTTGGCTGTGTTGTATTTTGAGTTTGCTCCCTAAGCAAACTCTCTATGTATTTTAGTTATCTTCGGTTTTAGGCTCTACCGAGAAGTTGTATTTGGTCTAGTTTATGGTTTGTGTAGGCACCGGATATTGAATGCCGGTTCAGAATGCAATTCAATACTGTGTAATTCGGGTCACGTTCATATGTTTGATATTTAATTGGTTTTAAATTAATTCTTGCTTTTCCAATTACCCATTTTATTAAAATAACGCTTGAGCATGACATTGTCACTTTTTTTTTGTGAAATCTTCTTTTCTTTGTCAAATATAGTCAACACTTTTTACGGCTTTTACAAATTTGGCACAAGAAAAGAGAATAAAAGTGGAAGCACCCTTATCCATTAGTTAATTAAAGGTTTAAAAGTTTTTACATCAGGTTTAGGGTTCTGAGTCCCAAATAAAACAGTTTTTTTTTTTAGATTAGGAATGCAAAGTTTTTCAAAGGTTCCAAAATATTGTAGATAGAATTATCTATCATGATCTTGTGTGTTGCAGAGAGAATTTATCTATCATAGGGATATCGTATATGCAAAACCATTCATCGTAAATCTAAGTATTGCGAAAAGAATTTATCCATCAGAAAGATGTCGTATATGCAGAACTGTCTGTTGAGGAGAATTTGTTTCGTAGAATCATTTTTTAGAGAAGATTTGTTCATCGTAATTGCATATACTGCATATATTCATATCGTTTAGGATTAGATAAATTATTTTAACAGATGAAGAAAAAAAAAAATATAGGATTAGATAAATTATCTTAACGGATGAAAAAAAAAGAGGATAAAAATGGAAAAAGAATTATGTCAATATGATATAACTATGTTAAGGTAAATATGTTGGATAATATCTTTCATATTGTTTATATTTACTTGATCATAACCCCGGTTCCAAATTTGATACATTTATGAAATGAAAATTAACCAGAAAAAATAAAAGCGGTTTCGTGTAAAAATAAAATAAATACTTCGATACATCGGCAATATTATTACACCAAAATTGTTTTTTTTTTTCTTTTCTTTTAGACAACCTTTTCATTAATCATAATATTGTTTTTAAGTTTCGAAATTTAATAACCTTACAGTTGCTCACTGACTTGCCGTATCGTCGTTTCCTTATTGTAAACGAAGAAGATATAATAAATAAAATACAGAGCCGTTCATTCGTCCTTGGCAGATTCGATTGAACCACTTCTTTTTTTTTTTTTTGGTAAATACGATTGAACCATTTTCCGACAAAGATTCTCCTCCTTTCCGATTGTCTTTTCCTTTCAATTTCTTATAGACCTTGAGCTTCCTCATTGTTAACATTGATCGTTTTCTTGAAGCTACATAAGCAAGGTCTTTTTTTTTCGTTCCTTGCATTCTTCGCCTACTTTTAAGTTTTAACCAAAAGGATACACGTTGTTTCTGCTCCTCTGCTTATCTTTGACGGAAAAAATCGAAGCTTTTCTCTTCTTCTGGGTTTGTGAAGATGGGTGTTGCTTAGTAATTCGATTTCCGTTTATAGTTTAGTTCAAAGTGGGGATTTTGGACATTGCTCTCGACCTGATTCCTGCATTTTTATCCGAGTTTCTAGGTTTTGACTTGAGCTGGCTTTTATTGAATTCGTTTGTGGATTTGCAGACAAACATTTCTGCTGAAGTTTCCGTTAGCTCTTCTGTATTGTGGTACTTGAAAGATTAGGGATTGTAAAAGCTTGAGCTTTCACATTTTTAAATTGCAGTTCTTTCATTGGATTAGTGTTTGATGGAAGCTTTTTCACTGAAGTCTATTGCAATATGAATTGTAATGAAGAAGGAGAGATTCTACTGTTAAATTTTGGATTGGTCTCTTGATTCTTGAATACGAGAGAGTAGGTGAAATGGATATATGGTTAATCGCAGCTACTGCTGCTACAGGATATATAGCTAAGCAGTTTCAGAATGTAACCAAAGGTAAAGATAATGTTCTTGAATCTTCTTCTGAAGATGTTCAGAATGTGAAGCCTGAATCTCCTCCTAGGTGCCTGCTTAGCAGATTGGCAAGAGTCAAGAAGGTGAATGAAAACAAGTTTGGGGATGAGAAAATGATATCAGATGATGAAAATCCGGATGCATATCAAGTGGATGTACCATCAACGAGTGGAGAGAATTCGGGGAATTATGATGATAATCATTCAGATTCTTTGTTTGGTTTAATGCCCGAGTTCCCGGAGATTGAATATGGGAATTTGAAAAGCAGAGGTACTTTTGAAGTTGGCACAGAGTTGAACTCTTCATTTATGCAGAGAAGAGGATTTATCAGGAGAAACCAGCGGTACAGTCGATTCACTAAACCTTTGAGTTCACTGGAAAGCTGCTTAATGTCCCGGTTTCATATTGAGCAAATGACAATGGAAGATAACATGACTAGCCCATTTCCATCGGCACACACTTCTATTTCAAGGCCATTACTCGTGACTGATGGTACTCGAGTAATTAGCAAGAGCACTGCAGAGTCTATGTGGTTGAGCCAACATATTGTTCTCAATGAAGATAAGGCTACACAAAGTTGCAGAATCCCGGGGTTTGAGTTTTTAGTTAAGAGAGAAGTGGGAAATGAGAAGACCAGGAGTAGAAAACATGGTAAAGTTGTTGCAATATTTGCATTGTATTATTTATACTGGAAAAAGGAAAAGCGTGGCACTTAAGTTTCTTTTTTTCTTTCTCAGGAGTAAGTGATGCAACGGTGTTGCTACAAATCGGGATCTCGATTGGCATAATGTCTTCGTTCATAGCAAGCCAAGCTGGAGCGAGTAAAGTTAAACAAGAACTGAAGCAAACAGAGAACTTGGTTAATGATATAGAAGATGAGCTCGAGATGAAAGACTCATTGATAGTGAAGGAGCTAGATATCGAAAAGGCAGCTGAGAATTCAGAATCTATAAGTAATATTGAAGCAGAGCTTGAAGCTGAACTTGAAAGGCTAGAAATCAACATGAACTCCGCCAACATTGAGACAAGACTCTCTGATATGATCGAGGTTTGTGCCTACACTTTTTAATTATGCTCTTTCCTTTGCCTTGCCTGAATCACCAAAACACGAACAAGATGTTCAAATTTCAATTTTGTAAGTTCCACTTTGAGTTTTTTGCAGATGGAGCCGGATTTCAAGGTAGAATTTGCACAGGGTGAACTGAGAGCTGATCGGGTTAAAGGGAAGCGTTTAGATGAAACTGAGTCCAACCAAGACCCAAGTGGTAACTACACACCTGAGTCAGGAAACTATGCTGTCTCACCTCGCGAATTGAGCTTGCGGTTGCATAAAGTTATCAATTCACGCCTGGAGAAAAGGATTGAAGGGCTCGAGACTGCACTCCAAGAGAGCCAAAGGAAGGTGGAGCAGCTGGTTATGGAATCAGAGAGCAAGAAGAATTCATGGTCAACGTTATGGGAAACCCGTGAAGTGATGACATATAAGAGTGATTCGAAAATCCCAGTTTCTACAGAGCACACAAAGACTAATCTTGCTGAGATGCAACCCCTGGTTATGAACTTAACAGGGGAAGCACTTGATGCATTCAATGAGACTTACAACGAATTGATGAAAATAGACATTGACTCGGAAGATGATGATGATGATGATTCCCTGTTGGGCATGCAAGAGAGTGGGATTCACCAAGAAGGTTTCTCTTCAACAAAGAAAAGCTCACCTTGGAGCCATCAGAAGGACGATTCTAGGGTGCAGGAGCTGCTAGACCTTATTGGTGTGGAAGAAGATGAAGAAAGCAGCGACTTTGAGAGTGAAATGGAGAAGCAACTGATAAAGCAGATTGTTGAGAAAACAAAACAAGGGTCTCCTGTTGTGTTGAATGCTCAGAAGATGCTATTTCTCATGGAAGAAACAGAACAGAATTTATAACATTAGACAACATTAGAGTTTTGCTTGTATGGGATTTTTTTAAGTCTGGTTAGCGTGTAAGATATGCAGACACAGATGAAACTCTCATATCAGACCACAAGCAAAGCTTTAACAAAGCTCACCTTTTTGTTTAAAATTAATGTAAAACTTAAGAAACAATCTCAAGCTACAAACTATTTTCAAGATAGCAAAAGCAGATTGTTTCTAGATAAAGTGATTTTTCATTCATGAAGCAATGCAGAATAGCTACTTACTAAGTCATGGGATAAATATGAAAAGACAAGTCTTAGACAAAATTTTTTGCTAGTTGCTTCAAGCTCTTTTGGCAACATCAGTGTCATCTTCGAAATCTCCATCCATTGGTCCATTCTCCATCATCGTCTCATTTTTCTCCATGCTTCCAAACTGAGCCTGGCCACCAACACCATATTGAGAATTGTCAACCGGGTTTCCTCCAAACTGGTTATCTCCAGCGAATTCAGCATTGCTGCTACCATAAGTATTGGCAGTACCATAACCACTACTTCCATTATAGTCACCAACAGCACCTGCACTTGCACTTGAACCCTCACCATAACTGTTTCCGCTAGTACCAAAGCCACCGCTTGCACCATATCCACCACCACCACCTCCATGACCAGTAGCATCGCCTCCATAGCCACCAGCACCACTGCCTCCATAGCCACCACCAGCACCACCTCCATAGCCACCACCAGCACCACCTCCATAGCCACCACCACCGCCTCCATAGCCACCAGCACCGCCGCCTCCATAGCCACCACCACCACTACCTCCATAGCCACCACCACCGCTTCCATAACCACCACCTCCATAGCCACCACCTCCATAGCCACCGCCTCCAAAACCAGCACCACTTGTTCTATCATTTGCATAATTTACTTTAACAACCCGGCCATGGAGATCCTGAGGAAGAATTAAAGCATTTGATCAAAAAGCGAAGTCTACAATGAAATTTAACTGTGAAGATTATCAATGAAAGTTAAGCCAATGAGACACCAGGAAGCTCACAGACGTTACTACTCTTTCAGAGGTTCATAGATCAGCAATGAAACTTACCCGGCCATCCAAAGCCTGGATAGCACTAGAGGCCGCTTCAGCAGAGGTGAATGTAACAAATCCAAATCCCCTCGACCTACCCGTTTCACGATCCAAAATAACCCTAGCTGTGTAAAGACATAGAGGCTGAGGTTAACAAAAGGAAACTACAACCAAACTCAAGAAACAAGTGCCTATATATATCTTCACTAACACTGCAATAAAATTTACAAGAAAACTAAAGAGATCAGCAATTTACTTTCGACGACTTCACCGTATTTGGTGAAAGCTTCTCTTAAGCTATGCTCATCCATGCTATAAGCCATACCTTACAACAGAAAAATTGTAAAATTAGTAACAAAATAGCAAAAATAGTAAACAATTATTCGTTTCTAGGGCTAGACTCACCTCCAATAAAGAGCTTAGAAGATGACATGCACCTTATCGCCTGAAAAAGCGAAGGACTTGATAAAGACACCTGAGCATTGAGTTGCTTGCTCGTGGTTTGCTTCAATATGTTCCCGAATTTACTCAGAAAAGCCATCGCAGTTTGATATCTAAGATGAAAAGACAAAGAATTTAGCCATAAGAAACTCAATTTAAAGTAATGATCATATCATTTTCTATTTTCTATTCATCATTTAAGCAAGTTTCATACTTTTCCCCCTCTGAAGAAGAGAGTATTTTAAAAACAACAATGAAAGCTTTTTTAATTCGCACTCTTCGTTGCCTTGCAGATCCGTGACTTTTTCAGGAGCCAAAAAGTGAATTCAAAACCGAAACACAAAGATCGGAAACAAAATCGATGACAATGAAAAGCTCAGAAATGACAGAGATCACTCAAAACCAGAGAAGAGAGAACCTTTAAAACAGCTAAAGAGAATCGAAGCTGAGAAGTTCAAGGGTTTATGAGAAAGAAATGAGCATGAAGAGTTAGGTACCTTTGCACTTCGCTTCCTCTGTGATTCTCACTTTTGTAAAACCCTACTTGACCCAGAAAGGGTTTATGTAGCGAAGATGCACGATCTAAGTAAATCGTGACCTTTAAATCAAAAGAGATTTGGGAAAAATCCATCAGACACGTGTGGTTTTTTCATTGTATCGTCGTTTGCTTTATGTGACAGCCCAGTAACTATAACGAAATACGATTAAGCCTAATTTTGAAGGATTTTGTGAAATTAAACTTTTTTCCCCCAAAAAAAAAGAAATTATATCCTCCTTTTGTAAGTGGGCCCTATCCACTTCTTCATTATTAATTAAGCCCATTTGAATTGCTGAAAGAAACACAAAACCAAAGCGCAACCCGACTCAACATCTTTTGACCCGAAACTAAATGGGTTGACCCGAAACATGAATAACTCAAAAGTTTGCTAGGGCTTTGGGGTCTCCGTTAGTCAGTCGTCTACTCACATTTTCTCTTTCGTTTTCTCTCCTACAACCAAGTTTCCGCCGCAAGCACACTACACAGCCATGGCGAATTCTGACCGTATCCTTCCTAGCTTCCCACTTATTCATTTTCTGTTCTCTTTTATTTAGAGTTTTTTCGAAGCTTCTCTGAAAGAAAATAAACTAAAAAATATTTCTTTTTGTTCAAAGGGTTTAAAATATAAGTTGATTTATTGATTCTAGGTGGATCTGTTGTTACTTCTTCTGACGCTTTTGTTGTTCTACGTTGGATTGACATCTCTCTTCGTTATTTATTTATTTGTATAGTTTATAAAATCTTAAGCATTTAGGGTTTATGGGAAATTTATCTTGTTGATCTCCTTGTAGATCTAATGTTAAATGTTATCTTTTTCAATAATCTTGTTGATTCGTTTAAAATCATAAAATTTGTTGTTCCTTTATTGTTTTGTGAACAAATACAGATGTTTCAGATGTGCTGCACAATTTGTCGCTTGATCCAAAAGCCAACCCTTTAGCTCTTGATTCTGAAAATAAGGTATTTTCTTGTGCGTTAAGTGTTTTTGTTCAGATGTGCTCACATTTTTGGTCTAACTCTGATTTCATTTGGCCATGTCTTTGAGATTGTTAGCCTTCTGATTTGCGATTTCTCAGACTTTTGTTCAATGATTCGAAGATTAATTTTCATAGTGAACTTATAAAGGCTATTCATTTAGTTGCAGGGTGCTTATGGCGGAAAAGGTAATGACTACTTACTCAATGGAGAGCTACTTGAAGCTACCAAGGGTAAACCTAGCCTTTTGTCTAAAGATGGAGATTTAGCCAAAGATAAGGTATCAAACCCGAAGAAATTTGGTTACCAAAGCTCAACTTGGAACCCAAAGGGTTCATATGGGAAGGGTGCCTACTCTTATGGGTTCTATTCCCCAGCATATCAGTACCCAAGATATGGTTACAATGGTAGCTATGCTTCAGGAAAGACCAATCAACACTATCAGTACCTAGTATGTTCTTCTTTCATCATTCAGCTGGAGTCATAATAATAACTTGTTTTTTAAATCTTGACTTGTTTATTCATTAATTTAGTATCATCTTGTTTGCAGACTCAGCATCAAGGAAGATCAGCTGGTGCGGGTCAATCTTATGGATACATGGATTACTCAAATTATGGCATGTATGGACCTTTCACGAGTGGCATAGGAGCAGGCTGTGGATATGGCTCTTACGGTTATGACGCTTGGAAACATATGCCCAATTGGTATGCGGTTGACAATTGCTACAAGTCAAGAAATGGGTATCATGGATATGGAAAAGAAAACATTGAGGGATTAAATGAGCTGAACAGAGGGCCGCGAGCTAAGGGTTTCAAGAGCGAAGAGGGTTCTAAGGTGACGGAGAGTGAGAAACTCAAAGAAGATGTGTCTCTTTTAGATCCGCAGGACTACAATAAGAAAGATTTCCCAGAGACCTTTTCAGAAGCAAAGTTTTTTGTAATCAAATCGTATAGCGAAGACGATATTCATAAAAGTATCAAATACAATGTTTGGTCCAGCACGCCTAATGGTAACAAGAAGCTGGATGTTTCATACAACGAGGCAAATCAGAAGAAAGATGCCTGCCCTGTGTTTCTACTCTTCTCTGTGAGTGAATGTATCTTACATGATTTCATCAACCTCTGGTTGGTATTTCAATTTTACTGGAAGAGTTCTTATGTGTGCAAGTTTTCCAGGTAAACACGAGTGGGCAATTTGTTGGTCTAGCCGAGATGGTAGGCCCTGTCGATTTCAATAGGACTGTGGAATACTGGCAACAGGACAAATGGATTGGTTGCTTCCCTGTCAAGTGGCATTTTGTTAAAGATATCCCTAACAGTTCCTTGAGGCATATAACTCTGGAGAACAATGAGAACAAGCCGGTTACGAATAGCAGAGACACACAGGAAGTCTGTCTTCTCTCTGTGTTAACTATAACATTTTGGATTCTAACAATTGACTTGTCCTTTTTATAAAACACATAATGACCATTTTTTTGTCTGCAGGTAAAGCTAGAGCAAGGCATGAAAGTCATCAAGATTTTCAAGGACCACGCAAGCAAGACATCCATCCTCGATGATTTTGTCTTCTACGAGAGTCGTCAAAAGATTATCCAAGAGAGGAAAAGCAAACACCTGCAGTTCAAAAAGCAGGCAACAATCCTATCTGAAGCCATCTTGGTGAATCTTTTATTCATAAATATAAAGAGAATATCTAACAAAAGTTGATATTGTTTCCAAGCAGGGTTTGGTGGCCAATCTTGTGAAAACCCAAGAGTCTACTACAGCCTCAGAAGATGCAGCAGCACTAGGAGGTGCGAGTGAAGAGAAAGAGAACGACTTGGCTGTCTCAGAAAATGCTGTTGCCGCTACTGCCTGCTGAAACCAACCTTTGGTTTCTAAGGGGGAACTGGGTGGGATGTTTTAGGCTATTTTAGAGTGTTTCCCTAGTTTTGTTTCCGTTTCAGAATTTGAATACCTTTTGTTTTTGTTTTGTTGGAACCGAGTTGTGAGAGTAGTGCGTTAGTAGATGAAGTTTTGGAATGATCAGTCATCATCTTGCAGTTAATCTCTTTTTAGTGATGGTCCAATATATGAGGATATGGGTAAAAGACTGATGTTGAATCAGCCTATTCAACCTTGTATTTTCACTTTTCAGCCAAGACAAGAAAAAGAAAACGTTTTGCCATCTACTTCATACTCGAATGTAGAAATCCACAGGTTCATAAGTTATGTCGATAGCCATATCAAACTTTGACACAAAGTTGTTGATCCCAAGGCTTCGGCTCATGTCAAAAAGAAAAAACAACGTGATCTCAGACATTTTTGATATAGTTCAACACCAGAAACTGTTGTTCTCCATGATATCGTGAAGACATGAGTTCCCTAAACTTTATGTTGCTTTATTAATGCTGTTCAAGCGTCATTATTGGTGGTTTTCAAGAGTTAATGATGTATCCCATAAACCAAAGAAGAAAATAATGGTAACATCAAAACCTCACCTTCGTTGACTTCAATTGTTTGCGCTAAGGGAATTGATTCAATAAATTACATCTCACATTGGAGTATAAATTCTACACCCTTATTTACATGTATCACAAATCACTGCATAAGTAAGGAAAATAACAAAAGATAAAAAGAACAAAGATGGAGTCCATTAGGCTCGAGTCATCATCATCATCATCTCCTACGAGAGCTACGCAATGATCTCGGAGATGGCAAACACTCAAAGAGATCAAGGAGCAAATTCTCAATGTCTTCACAATTGTATCGGATATGTTTTTCGCCTATACGAACTTGATTTCTTCCAATAAATCCCCTGTAAGACTGAACCACCTTGACTGAGGTTGAGATGTGAAGATCATCGCGGAGCTCTGGATCAGGGACCGACCAACGGGTTTGATTCTTGTAAACATCTTCAAATGCAAGACAGAAGAGTCTGCATCTTTCTCTCAGGGTACCTACAGAGTCGTTGTCTTCTCTGAGCAAAGCCAGTATGGAGCTCCATGTGGATCTCTCGTAGTCTGTAACATTGTGCTGGTACCTTGCAATGTGTTTCCTCATCCATTCGTCTCCAAACAAGTGTTTCAGCTCTGATCCCTTTACCTTCTGGACCATGTAATGGAAGTTGTTCATCATGAAAATGAATTTGAGGGATTCGTCTGCGTAAAGCTGAGCTTTTCGCTCGAGGCTGGACTCGAGAACTGAAACGATTGACCGGAGATGTTTAGCCATTGGAGAGAATGTGGAAGGGAGGATGTCTTGTCCAGTTTTCTCGGGGATTGAGTCCTCAACGTTTATGTTCTGAAGAAGTGAGTTTAGAGTGTCGGTATACTCAGGGAGAAGCTTCAAGTAGTTCATTACATACCTGGTCAAATGATGAATTCCGCCTCCAGGAAAGGGGCGTGAGGATTCAGCTGAGGCTATTGCATCTTTGAACTTTAAGAAGGTTGCGGTTGTACGATCAGCTAGCTTTTTGGTCAGCTCGTGGAATTCCATTCTTAGAAACGAGCCTGTTTCATCAGGGAAGAGGTTATCAACATCCAAGAGAATCTCTGCTGAAACCTCATACATGTTAAGGTAGCGCTCAAGCATTTCTGGCTGGCAAGATCTCAGTGCTACAGCTTCACCAAAACTGAGGAGAGATAGAGTTATATCTTTTGAGATTTCAATGAAGCAAGCGGAAGAAATCGACTCAAAGTCTCCCAAGATCTGTTCACATAGCTGTTTCTCACTGGTGAGATAGATCTGAGTAATGATCTTTACAACCCTTGTCCATTTTCTCATTGCAACATTCAAATCCTCCCATTCCATTTTCAGAACATCAACGCAGCTGAATCTTTCCATTTCGAGAATGAACATATACTCATCCAAAGCTTCCCTTCGAACGCGAATGAAAGCTTCACAGAATGCTCGATCATACTCGCAAGCAAACATGGCGTTTGCAATAGCTTTGATGTGAGGAAGGACGCTGGGATCAACTAGATCAGCATTTTGGAATTCTGCTATATGTTCATCGTGTGATGAAGCTTCGACAACAACTTCATCATCTAGGGAGACAAAGGACTCGTCGTACACAATATCCTTTCCACGGGAACTAACAGCCAAGTATTCAGGCTGTGCATGCAGTTTGTGCTGATGCAGAACATCACAGAGCTCTTTCTCAAGCCTCAACATCGCGATGTCAAGAGCAACAGTAGCTTGGTTGTAAACATCTTTCTCCTTCTGGTTAGTTTTGATGGGCAAAGCTTTAAAACCCATAAGAACTGTGTGAACTTCATACAAGGCTTGAAAGAACTGATCCGCTTCTGACAGACCAGCTTCCAACATCGTCGACTTGTTTGTCTCCCAACTAAGGATTCTCTTCACAGCTTCTTTGAATCTCTCCTGGACCTCAGAGAATCCTGTATCTTCAACTTTGGTATTAACAATCCCAAATGTTGACAAATGTGATTCTAGGTCACTTAGGAGCTTTCTCAAGTTGGCATCGAGGTTGTCATCGGATGCCCTCAGTGCCTTAACAACATGGTGACATGCCTCAAAGACATGATTTTTCACTCCGGGAACAGGAAGCATGGATTCAAACGCTGCCATACCCAAATCAAAGACTAGAGCCTAAACTCAACTTATATTCTATGAGACAACTTAAATGCACACAGGCAGAAGAAAGAAAAGTCAAAAGTGTTTCCAGGTGCAGTAAAGACTAGACTAATGGAAACTGTTTGATCAATCCATGAAGATCGTAGGACTGGAGGAGTTTTCTTATAAACTAAGGGCTGTTGAATAAAATAATTACTAAAAAAGCTTAATCCCGAGAACTAGACTTTGGAAAAATCTTAAGTCATCTCCCTTGAAGAACACCCGGAATAAAAAAAACAGAGAGGAAGAGGAATCCCCACATGAACATGGTAAAGACCATAACTTGGCAAGCTTAATCCATTAACATCAGTGAAACCCTCTTCAGATCTAACATTTTATTCCTCCTCACGAGACCATACTATCTCTATGAAGAAACAGAGCTATAATAGTATCTCTATGAAGAAAAAATCAAGTCAACAGCTTTCCGAAAACCCTCTCTTGCTTCTGCAAAACGGAAGAGGAAATTCAGAAAGAAATTTGAAACCTGATCTGTTCTTTAATTTCACAGAAACATTTTATCATACACTTGGTGAACAAACTGAGTAACGTACCGTGAAACGAGTTCAATCCAACGTTTTAATTTTTTCGGGAAGAAAATAAAACGAATCACAGGGATAAAAAAAAATCTCCAGAAGCTTTGTGATTTGACTTCTATATCATCAAAGAACAAATTAATGAAGCAAGAGCAAGAGAATTTAGGCGAGATTATGGGAAAGAAGAAGAAGAAGAAGAAGAAGAAGAAGAAAGAAGGAAGGAAAAAGTTGTGGTGCAAGCAACTCTTTATAATAATAAAAAAGTTGAAAAATGGAAATAGTATTGGAGCGAAGGCGAGTCCGTAATTTCGTGGATGGCGAACGGTAGAATGAGAAAATAATAAATTTCGCAGCTTTGTTTATTATGTCTTGGAGAATTAAGGCCTCCCAAATCTTATTGACTTTCCCCACATGGTGGGACGAAAGCTAAAGGGTTATAAGTCAATTAACTGAAATTTGGGGGTTGATATATATAACTAAGAAACTTTGTAGTAATCCTACTTATTTCTCATTATTTACTAATGTTATCGATATTTCGTTAAGTTATACTTCTCCCCCCCCCCCCCCAATTCATCTAGAAACGTTCAGTTTGGATGTTGATGTATGTCGTTTTTTTGGTTCTATATCATGGTTTGGTTTTGATTCTTGCAGATGTATGATAACGGTGTTAGGTACATAACGGTGTACAATACCTACATTTTTTATTGTTTCAATGGCTTTTTTTATAGTGAATTACTAGATTCACGGATATTTTCCAAGTTTTAGGAAAATAGGGGTACAAAAAGAATTGCACCTTTTTATGTGGCTTTAGTTGCTAATTGCTATAATAATAAGATTGATTAGTCAATACTTGAAGTTTGACTGGCTCATGACGGGGAAAAAAGACAGTTACATGTATTGATCTGAACCGTCCGATGATACTGCACGGCTTAGACGAGTAGTTGACAGCTCATTGTAGGACCCAAGAAAGTTTTTCCGAGTCAAAATATATTATTTTCCCTTCTTATTTTTTGCCCTCTTCTCGTAACTCCATCTTATTTTCCCTTCGTATAAATTAAACTACTGTGTTGATAACAAATAAAATAATAAATAAACTTACATGTTTGTCTCAGCAACGCGTAGAATTAGTATTTTAAGTAGCAAATAAAATTTTAAATCATGTTGTTTAAAGATTACTAATATTGTTTAATATGAATTTTGGTCCGACTTAGAGTATAAGTTTTTGTTTTAAAAATCTGGATATATAAAAGAATTATTTGATACGTGATACGTGGATCATAGATTCACATATAATCTCACGGAAAACAATTTAATGCATTGATCTAATAGACGAATTCTGGAGCATATAAAGCATGGAAAAAGCTAATGCATCTTGCACAATAATATTTTGTGATGAGAACTATCATTTACACTTAAAGACAAAACTCTTTGCTCGATATTGACAAACTCTGTAATATCTACCAAAGTTTTGGCACGACATGTTTCCATCGAGCATACAGTCTCGTTTACAAATTGAAAATCTCAAGTTAGCAGTATTTTTTTTTTGGTTCGATTATTTCGATTACCTAGTTGAGTATTTATTTATTTTTTGGTTAAAAGCCTAGTTGAGTATCTTGCGTATGTATTTATACCAATACCTATAAATGTTAGAGCGATCTCTAAGATTTTACCTATGCATATATGAGTGAATATGCCACAACATTGTAAAACGACATTTGAAAGATCTTGAAGATGAGCATGACCAAAACTTGTATATTGGCATCAATCTATCATCCCCGATTGAAATCCATGTATATTACATGATAAGTATTATAAAAAAAAAATATTACACTGATCATGTGCCTTGAAGTGTTGACTTCATTTATTTCACGGGAATTGTACAATAAACGTTACTAATTCACTTGGTTCAGTTCATGTGTAATGGTTCTTCTAACTCCGTTGGGTAAGCATTTGGTCTAATTTGCTTGATATAATGGCTTTGATTAAAAATCATGGGCTTGGATTCGGCTTTGTAACACATTTTAGTTTTCATGCATTAAATAGAAAACCCATTAAGAAAGAACAAACATTTTTTTTTTTGTTAAAACTTAAAACCACTGTTCCTATCCAAAGGTTAGAAGCCTACGATGAAGCGCCAAAAGATGAAAAGATACTGAAAAAAATGAAAAATTGAGATTTGAGAAAAATAAATAATTGGCGGGGGAGTAATTAATCGAATTCAATAGCTCCCGCTCAACTCTCTCCTTTACAAAAACCCTTCCTCTCTATTTCACCTTCATTACCATCACACATATCTTTTTGATTTAGTGGCTAAGTAGGTTTCGAACGTTTCAGTCGAGAGAAAAAAAAATGCAAACTTCGGTGACCCCAGATGCTATTTCCACCGTATTGTCTAACCCTTCTTTTGATTCATCCTCCGATCGACCTGAGATCGTCGTTCAAGTTGTGGATCTCAAGCCTATCGGCAATCGATATACGTAAGATTCCTTACTTCTTCATCATCTGGTTTATATTTGATTTCTTAATCTCCGCTTGTTCCGACTCTTGATTAGTGTTCGTTCTCTCCACGATGTTTAGATTCAATCCCGTCTCATATAGTATCATAGCTTTACAATTGTATAAAATCGAGTTCACGTTCTAGTTTACAAATCTATGATAGAGATCTGCTTTTTTTTTTTTTTTTTTTTTTTTTACTTATATAGCTCTGATGGATCTAGTTTTGGGTTGTGAAGGTTTGTATTTTTCGAATTTGATCTGATTGGATCGTTTACATGTTTTCGTTTTGATTGACAGATTTAGTGCAAACGACGGAAAGACAAAAGTCAAAGCTATGTTTACAGCGTCATTGACACCTGAAATTATTTCTGGAAATATCCAGAATCTGGGTCTGATTCGTCTCATCGATTTCTCAGTTAACGACATTTCAAGCAAATCAACAAAGTAAGACTTCTCTTTTGCTTCTTGTTTCGATTCTTTAATCAACATTTACTAACATGTTTGTTCTCTGTCGTCTCTGTGTCAGATATTTCCTTGTGACAAAATGTGAGGCTGTTGCTTCTCCGCTTGATTCTGAGATTAGCTTGGAGAGTACGAGCGAAGAGGAGGGTGGTGAGCACAAGAAGCAGAGGCTAGAGCACTCTCCTGTGAATGATGTTAAAATTGATGTTTCTACTGGTATCACTTTGAAACCAAAGCAGGATTTTGTTGCCAAATCAGCTTCTCAGATAATGAGTGAACAGAGGGGAAAGTAAGCAAAATCTCTTCTTTTTTTTGTCTTTAATGTTTACACTTCTCTGTCAATTTATTATTTATGTGTGTTTGCTTAAACTCGATATGTGTTTTGCAGTGCTGCACCTGCTGCAAGAATGTCCATGACTAGAAGGGTTCATCCACTTGTGTCCTTGAATCCTTACCAAGGAAACTGGACCATCAAAGTCAGAGTCACTAATAAGGGAGTCATGAGAAATTACAAAAACGCTAGAGGTGAAGGATGTGTCTTCAATGTGGAACTTACAGATGAAGAAGTAAGAAAGCTTCCACTTTCATGAAATATCACACTTGTTTAAGATTTTTCTATAATTGTACTCATTATGACTTTTGATGTAATCTAGGGAACACAAATTCAAGCGACAATGTTTAATGATGCTGCAAGGAAGTTTTATGACAGATTCCAATTGGGAAAAGTCTATTATATATCGAGGGGATCACTTAAACTTGCTAACAAGCAGTTCAAGACGGTTCAGAATGATTATGAGATGACTCTGAATGAGAATTCAGAGGTTGAGGAAGCTAGTAATGAAGAAATGTTTGTCCCTGAGACAAAATTCAACTTTGTACCAATTGAAGAGTTGGGTTTGTATGTTAATCAGAAGGAGCTTATTGGTAAGAGCCTTTTTCTCAATAAACATTCATCTTGCAGGTAAATTAGACATTGGTTTAGGATGATAACAACTTGAATGTTATGCTATTTTCCAGATCTTATTGGAGTTGTTCAAAGTGTTTCCCCTACCATGAGTATTAGAAGGAGAACTGACAACGAGATGATCCCCAAGAGGGATATTACTTTGGCTGATGAGTCGAAGAAAACTGTTGTGGTGTCCCTATGGAACGACCTGGCGACTGGCATAGGTCAAGAACTGCTAGACATAGCTGATGAGTCACCTGTGATTGCAATCAAGTCTCTCAAGGTTGGAGACTTTCAAGGTAATCTTGGGTTTGATAATTGAACAATATGTTGAAATCACACTTCTTTAATCTTGTTGCTGATAAAAGCCATTATCTCCAGGTGTTTCTTTGTCCACCATCAGCAGAAGCAATGTGGTTATCAACCCTGAATCACCAGAAGCTAAAAAGTTGAAATCTTGGTATGCCTTCTGGATTGAGTGGCTGGTAAAATAAAACTTGTGTGTGTTTATTTAATTAACCTTCCATTTGACTTTTGCAGGTATAATTCAGAAGGAAAGGAAACATCTATGTCTTCCATTGGCTCAGGGATGAGCCCATCTGCCAAGAATGGATCTCGGTCTATGTATATTGATAGAGTCCTTCTCTCTCACATCACAAGCAATCCATCACTAGGCGAGGAAAAGGTACTAAAACGCTGAAATCCCGGTCCTGGAGCAAAATTGCTTAAACATAGAGTTATGGAACTTATTTTTGAGCTTGGATTTCTGTTGCAGCCTGTATTTTTCAGCACTAGGGCTTATATAAGCTTCATCAAACCAGACCAAACAATGTGGTACCAAGCTTGCAAGACTTGTAACAAGAAAGTAACTGAAGCACTTGACTCTGGTTACTGGTGTGAAGGTTGCCAGAAAAAATATGAAGAATGCAGCTTAAGGTGAGAAAGATTCTCAGATTCATAGATCAAACATACTTGGGTAGGATCTTTTCTTCCTTTTTCAGACATCTTAGTTGTGTCCACTTTGGTTGTTGCCAGGTACATAATGGCTGTGAAAGTCACCGACTCAACAGGAGAAACTTGGATTTCCTCATTCAACGATGAAGCAGAGAAGATTCTGGGATGTTCAGCTGACGAGCTCAACAAACTAAGATCAGAGGTAAGGAGATAAAACCCTTTAAAAGCATTGTTAGAGCATTTTGATGTCATATTTTTTTTATTGAATGTTTAAATGTGTTTGCAGGAAAGTGACGTAAATGAATATCAGACAAAACTGAAAGAAGCAACCTGGTCATCTCATCTCTTCCGGATCAGTGTCACTCAGAATGAGTATAACGGTGAGAAGAGGCAGAGGGTAACTGTGAAAGGAGTATCTCCAGTTGATTTTGCTGCTGAAAGTAGATTATTGCTCCAAGACATCTCCAACAAGAACAAAGCATCTCATTAGTTGTAGTTTATTTTTTTGTTCTCCACCTTAGTAGTTGTTAAGTTTTCACACTATTGGCCTAAAATGTATCACAAACTTTGCATGTAATATAAGCTTTTCTGCAGTTTATAATATTAAGTTTTTAACTTCTTTAAATTGGCTTAAAAGTTCCTTTACAAGCGATCTAGTGTCCATTTGTGAAGTTATCATGGAAATGATATGGTCAATTATTTATCTTTATTGAGGCCAAAGTTTAAAAGATTCAGGCCCATACGTGACCCAAAAAGGCTATTAAAATAATAATATAACTAAACCCCTTCATTTGCTGCTCGAAGCTGCTCGATTTATCTTAAGCCCTAAATCTCGCCGGAAATCTTATCGCCGCGATTTATCTTAACGCTGTTTGATTCCTTGCGTTATTTGAGGTCCAGCAGAGAGCAAATTCGTCGGTGGGTATTGAAATGGAAGAGGAGAACGAAGTGGTGAAGACGTTTGCAGAACTTGGTGTGCGTGAGGAGCTTGTGAAAGCTTGTGAAAGATTGGGATGGAAAAACCCTTCAAAAATTCAGGCTGAAGCTCTTCCTTATGCTCTTGAAGGTATCTCGACGACCCTTTTGTTTTTGGTGGATTTTCCAATATCTTATGATTCTCTAATCGATGTTTCCCTACGATTGAATCGTTTTAAAGATCCTGTTAAAAAGCTTGCAACTTTTTTATTATTAAAAAGATTGTTTCCCTACGAATGTGTTGATGTCCATTTCAGGGAAAGATGTAATTGGACTTGCTCAAACCGGTTCTGGTAAAACTGGAGCCTTTGCGTTACCTATATTGCAAGCACTTCTTGAGTATGTTTATGATTCTGAGCCTAAGAAAGGACGTAGACCTGATCCTGCCTTCTTCGCCTGTGTTTTATCTCCAACTCGGTATGATTCACTTACCGAGTTTCATTCTTCTAGCATCTACTTGTTTGGCCGTTCGTATTCGATTTGATTCTTCTATTTTCTTCTCTCCAGAGAGCTTGCAATCCAGATTGCTGAGCAGTTTGAAGCTCTAGGAGCTGATATAAGTCTTAGGTGTGCTGTGGTAAGCTCATGCTTTGATCATGTTTATCATAATTGAAAGCTTTCTGCTTTAATAAGAATCGAATCGAATCTACCTAAACCGATTCCTGATTTTTCCAGCTTGTTGGAGGTATAGACAGGATGCAACAAACTATTGCTCTTGGGAAACGGCCTCATGTTATTGTACGTTTGTTACTTAAATTGTTTTATGCACTGATCGTGAGTGAATCTTGTAGCTAAGTTTGATATGTTGTTTCATAGGTTGCTACACCTGGTCGTCTTTGGGATCATATGTCTGACACAAAAGGCTTTTCGCTGAAAACATTGAAATATCTGGTAAATTTATGCTTATCTTTTGTTGATCTTTTTTCGTTTTGGTTTAGTCTGTGCTTAGTTCTTATCATTCTTATATTTACTTCACTTTATACAACAGGTTCTTGATGAAGCAGATAGACTGCTGAATGAAGATTTTGAGAAATCTCGTAACATGATTTTGGACGAGATCCCTCGTGACCGTAAAACATATCTTTTTTCAGCGACTATGACTCAAAAGGTAGGAACGTTGCTTGACAGTGTTGTTCTTTTGATAGATCAAACTGTCTCTCTATAATAGTTTGGTGAAGTGGAAGATTTAAGAAGGAATAACTGATTAAAGTCACTAAATTTGTGTTGGCCTCTTAGGTTCGAAAACTTCAAAGGGCATGTTTGAGGAATCCTGTTAAGGTATGGAAACGCTAACTGACTTGAATTGTTTCTTGTCACAGATATCATAGTTTTAGGTATAACAGTTGTATTTTCTTTGCTTACCTCCAGATTGAAGCTGCTTCCAAATATTCCACAGTCGATACTCTTAAACAGCAGTATCGGTTTGTTGCCGCTAAATACAAGGTACCTTATTTACATCACAAAGCCTGGTAGATAAGAAGAGCAAACACATAAGAGAGTTTTATCTTCTTTTACTATAATGACCTTTTTGTATCATTTTAACAGGATTGCTATCTTGTATACATTCTGAGTGAAATGCCTGAATCAACATCTATGATTTTCACCCGAACATGTGATGGTACTCGTTTTCTGGCATTGGTGCTTAGGAGCCTTGGTTTTAGAGCCATTCCTATCAGTGGTCAAATGACTCAGGTAAATGATGCATTCTAGTTTTTAAACATTTCATGACACCTTCTCTCAGAAATTTCTCATTCTTTGCGAAATGTTTGCAGTCAAAGAGACTAGGAGCATTGAATAAGTTCAAAGCAGGGGAATGTAATATCTTGGTTTGTACTGATGTGGCTAGTAGAGGGCTTGATATCCCATCGGTTGATATGGTTATCAATTACGACATTCCCACAAATTCAAAGGTTAGCCCTTTTCTTTCTTCTCATGAATACAATTTCTCTCTTGTTTCTAATGAATCAATAATCTTTGAGAACACACATTGATCTTCCAAATTTGGGTCATAGGATTACATTCACAGAGTGGGAAGAACCGCTCGTGCTGGACGTTCTGGTGTGGGGATATCGCTTGTAAACCAGTATGAGCTCGAATGGTATATACAAATAGAAAAACTCATCGGTAAGTAAAAATATATGCGAGATAGATTTTTTATATTTGTTCTCTAGACATTTGACTGTGTTTTGACATTCAGGCAAGAAACTACCAGAATATCCAGCTGAAGAAGACGAAGTCTTGTCATTGTTGGAGAGAGTTTCAGAAGCCAAAAAATTGTCCGCAATGGTATTTTGACTCTGCATTTGTACTACTACTACATGTTAAAGGTTAATTATTTTTGCTTATAATTTAGAATTATAGAGAATTGAATTATGTGTTTTTTTCTGGTAAATTTTGTTGTAGAATATGAAAGAATCAGGAGGTAGGAAGAAGAGAAGGGGAGAAGATGATGAAGAGAGTGAGAGGTTCTTAGGAGGTCACAAAGACAGAGGTCATAAAGACAAGAAATCTTCTAAGAAGTTCAAACGATAAAATGGCTCTGTTTGTATTGTTTTTCCAATAACTTTGAATTGAAGTTTTTCATATGAACTTGGGGAATTTAATCAATTATGTACTCGTAATTTGTATTCTGTTTGCTTCTGAAAGACTGAAATTATGCTAAGTGGTTTAAAAGCTCTGGTCTCTTCTCTGTTCTTGCTGGCGCTGCTGTTTTTGGTATTCTCTCTAATTTGCAGAAATCTGGTTAAACCGGCTATATGTTTTCGGTTCCCCAATGCAGTTAACCAATCAGATAAGCCAGTCTAGTTAACTTCTTCTGCTCTCACTTGAACTCCAATTTTTGTATAAGAACACAACTTTATAATGGATTTGTTATGAAATTAAATGTTTATGAAGAAGTACAATACCCAAAGAAAGATTGAAGGCTGAAAAACAAAAACTGAAGGAAAAAAATTCAACAATATCAAAAAACTAAACCGACGAAAGAAAAGCCAAAAAAAGACTTACCACATCAACTCAACTCAAGTAGTAGCCCATAAAAAAATAATTTGCAAAACAAAAATTTTAAACTATTCTCTTATGGAGGCACCGTTAAAAGCAAGTCAAGAAGAACCACCACCGCGAGGCCCACCACGTCCTCCTCCTCCGCCTCCTCTTCCACTGCCTCCGTTTTGAGGCACCCTTTGATGACCTTCTCCACCATTCCGTGGGGTTGAGCTCTTTGGTCTACCAGAAAACTCACCTCCTCCTCCTCTTCCATAGCCTCCTCCTCTTCCTCCTCCACCGCGCCCTCCTTTGAAACTTTCATTTCGGAAGCTTCCTCTTCCGGAAAAGTACCTTCCCCTACTACCTCCACTGTTCCCTCCTGCAAAAAAGATTAAACCCATCTTTCATATTACACAAAAACTGTTCACTAAACCATCTTTTTCTTGCTGAGGTCTCTCATGCTTGTTACCTCTACTGTTAGTTTTCTTCTCCTCTACAACAGCTTGACGATCCCCAATTGTAACCGGCGAGGCCTACATGTACAAACACAAGAATCAGATTCATATAGAAGACGCTCAAAGAGACTCAAGGATTATACAAGGAATAAAGAGGATTTCAAGGCTATGGTTTACCTCAAGCGCACTCTGCTTTCCACTAGATGTTTCGAATTCCACAAAACCAAAACAGAAACCTTGCTGCTGAGAGTCACAAACACGTGTAAGAAACCAATAAGCGAAGGGTTTTGGACAAGATTGTTGGTTTTTATATCAAACCTTATTGCTTCTGACTTGAATCCCCTCATGCTTTATTGCACCAAAGTTCTTGAACACTTCTTCAAGTTGTGTTGGTGTGGAGTCAAACGGCAAATTTCGAACATAAATCGAATGACTATCATCTGTAATACCAAGTTAAAAAAAAAAAAAAATAAAAAAATAACCAAGGGCTTGTGCATATTCAAACAGCCAAATGAGAAGAAACTACGAACCTTCCACATCAACATTGCTATTATTTGGAACATTATCAGGAGCTGAGGCATGCTCAGCAGGAGGAGCTATCGGCTTCTGGTTGGTACTGACTGGAGCTGCTCGTTGCTTGTTCCGAGCAACGTGTGTTGGTGCTGGACCGCTTTTCTTCAGTTTGAGCTGTTAAACACACACAGAGACTTCATAAGGTTCACTAAAAACGAAAAAAAAAACAAAACAGTTAGTAGGCGGTGGTCTCGGACTCACGATGGAAGCATAAGAATGCTTAGGAGCATCTCCTTGAGACACTGATAAAACTTCATTATGACTTAATTGAGTAGGAGGTTCGATAGGCTCAACGTCAACAACAACTCCTTCATCTTTATCAGAAGGATCATACACCTCCGCCACATTGTCAAGATCTTCCTCCTCAATAGAAGCAACTGGCTCAGGTTCTACCTCGGCCTCATGACTAACAATAACACGTTCTGACGCCAAGTAAAGGGATGTTAATATCCTAACCAGACTATAACCGAATTCTATGTGGTAAGAAAAAAACAAAACCATGGATCTTTCTTGGTACCTGGTTCCACAGGAGCCTGAACATCCCTGGTGGTTCCATTGATGGCGACAGAGCGGGCTTGTACCGCCACCTCTTTCTCCTCGAGGAATCGAAACACGTCATTTAAGACAAAGTATCCCTTATCTTGAGGAGCCAAGAAAAAAGTTTGACTGAACTTCTTCATCACATTATCGTTCCCGGTTAAACGTCCTGTAACCAGCACGATAACGCCCCTCTCATGCGACTCTTGAGCATCGGCAGTTTCTATCTCGGCCGTGTAGTCTTCATATTTCAACGACAGAATCTTATCGTTGATCGCCTGAAATCCAAAGTGGAACCAAGTTTAATGAAATTCAGAAGAAAACATCAACATAGAGCAATGTTGAAGTAATTGACTTTATGATCTCACTTGCATAGTTGTGACAGTAGTCACAACACCGGTAACATCAGGTCGGGTTAACAAGCTCGAATCCTGATAAAACCGGTGAACTAAACCGGGAGATTGGTGAAGAATATGATAGTATTGCTCCACAAAGGCACGACCAACAACCTCAGCACCAGGGGAAGAGCTAGCTTCCTGCTGTGCCATCTATTTAAATACCAATTAAGAGTAAATTATCAGCAAAATTTACCAATTAAGTTAATTAAAATTAACATTAATCAAGCTCTGTATTGTATCATTTAAGACTTAACTATTGAGACAATCTTCTCTGATATGAATCGTTTTAGCATTTAATTTTATTCATTAATAACCTAAAGGCTGATTCGATCTCGTAGAACTCAGATAAAAGTCAACGATCTAATAGAAAGTCTTTAAGATTTCACTGTTCTAGATGAAATTAAGCTTACACACTAAAAACCCTAAAAGATCACAACACTTTTTTACAAGAACAAAACTAATTCAGAAATGAAACAACAAATAATGAAATTGGGAAAATGTTTGTGAGAAATGAATCGAGAAGAAAAGTAAAATGAAAGAATGAGTCAGATCAAGCTGGATAAAGAAAGGGGAGAGAGAGAGTGAGATTGGAGCAAATCGAGAAAGAATCAAAGGAATAAGATCGAAAGAGGAAAGGAGTGTAGTTGTGTACTTACAGTGATCTGAGGGAGAGAAGGACAAAGAGAGATCTGCAGCAGAAGCTACGAAACAGAGGAGAGGACGAGAGAGACAGCGACAGACGGAGAGAGAGGGAGCTGATTGAGATAAGGAATCAAAAGTACAATGTTTAGTTTGGTTCTGTTCAGTTCGGTACGGCCCACGAAGACTTAAACTTGGGCTTCTTATTTTAGTTCTTCTGTCTTGTTTTGTTTTTATAAAATGTTTGGTCTTTCTCTTCAAAGTTTTTTTCCTTTTTAATGCCTAAACCCGTAATTAGGATTTAAACTTACGAACAATACGAATAAGATTTATACCTGCAGTGATCTCATGAATGGTTTGGGTAATAGTTGTATAATTTGTTCACAGATTTCATGTCATCCAAATGAATAATCTAACTGAGTTTCAAAAAATTAGGCAAAAATTTTAAACTCAGCTAGCTGATCCGAATTGGATCATTTAACTAAAGTTGAATCAGCTAAAAAAGTAAATGACAAATATGCCCATCATTTAATAAAAAAACTATACACGAAAATTATACCCTTTCCTTTCTCTTCTTCGCGACCTCGATTTCGATCTCTCATCAACCCTAAATCTCTGAGTCATCGGAGTCATCGGAGCTCATCGGTTGTTCGTCGTCGTACTCTTTCCCTTCACATGTCATTTGATGCTTTTTCTATTTTTCTAAGATTTTAATTTTACACTTGCTGCCAAACTCTAATCGTAGGAAAAGAACTTATGGATCTGTAATCGATAAATAGAGAATTTATGGATCTGGGTTTGTCAAGCTCTGATCGTAGGAGAAGAATTTAGCTAGATGATTTATATTTTCATAGGAGAAGCTCTGATCTGGGTTTGTTTTGCTTTGATTTTGATGTTTTGGTGATGATGATGTTTATTAGCTTCTTTTAATCGATGTTTGTTCTTCTTTGATAAACTCTCGAATCTTAACATTCTTCACTAATATCTAACTTTGATGATAAATTAACAATGCACCATTACTAAAAGAATTTTTTTTTTTAATTATGGACAACTTTAACAAGGCATGGTTATTTTAGGTGTTCTTATTCATTAAAATTCACGGATAACTAAAACATTGGAAAAATAATACGACTTCTCAAATGCTATTATTATATCATCGTGTGTGTTTTGGAGTATAACATTTAGAATTAGCTAAAAGTTTAAAAGTAAACTGAAAGTAGAAACGACATATATAATTAAAGATAATTTAAACTCTATTTTGTGGTAGGAGGAGTTGCCCCAGCAATTCTTGAGCATTGTTCTTTCAACATAGGAGGAAAAAATGGAATGAAAGGAATTTTGGGCAAGCAATTGGCTTCAACTTCCAAAAATGCTTTGCAACAAGCCGGACCTAAGTTACCAAACTGTAGAGTGAAAATAGACTGAGAAATTTCTGCAAGACATCCTGGAATATTCATCACCAATGACCAACATTTTGTTATATCAGGTAGTCCAGGCATACCAGGAATCGGCTGGAATGGAAATGTAAAAAGGAAATGGAGCTGGAAACTGTGGTAACTGAGCATTTACAGACACTACGATGCATAGGACCGCTAGAAGTGAACTCACATTCTTGATAGACATAATGAGATATTGAGAAGAAGGAAAAACCTTAGTATAGCCAAATATATGCTTAATGCTTGATTTGTTTTGATTGATGAGCAACACAATAAGATCCTTGCTTATTTATATGGAAGAAAACGAAACTGTTGTATTAATTATCTTGATAAAACGTCTTTGAATTCTCATATTAGGTATTTGATTCCGTTTTATAAATTTAAAAAGAGAGTCAAAACTCCTGAGTGACATTAACTAAGAAGTATTGACTATCAAGAGGCAATAAAAATATTACAGGTCCCCTTACTCAAGCAATGGTATATTCAAAATTTACATCAATAAAACCGGTTTACAGTACTCTTTTTGGTTTGAATTTATTTGAATCGATCTTATTCAGGTTTGGTTTCTAACAAATTACATACAATGGAGTTATCCATGACTTGTCGTAGGAATTTCACTAGGTGAGATTTTTTGCCCATATGTTCTGAGAATTATTTGAAGATACGCTGTAGCTGCTAGCATCAAAATTCTGTGAACATGAAGCTGAATTGTAAATAATCATATATAAATCCATTCTGGTTCTGTTGATATCTCTAGTACACTTGGGAGTGTATATCAACTTTATTTTCTTTCTAGTCCTCTGGTTCTGTCTTTCTCTATGACAAGAGACCACAATAGCTTTTTATTGTTTCGTTTGTTAGAACAGTCTCCTTTGTGTTCTTGTATGCCACGGAAACCGTAAATGACTTTAGGGCTTGGGCTTATGATCAATTTCAGCTCAGCCCACCGCTTTCCCAATCTGGTTTGATCCTCAAACTTAAAGGCAGTTTCAGTTGTGGTTATATTTTTTTTTTCCCTTTTTTTTAATCGCACATCGACAGTGCTTCGTGCTTTCATTCTTAAACAAGAATCATACTTGGATAAAACCTTCGTGCAACTTAATTAATGAGGTGTGACTACATTGTAGTGTATTATTTGTAAAACTAAACATTTGTATTATACTGCCAAACTGAAAATTTTCTAAATATTGAGTTTAACGATTGTTGCCGTGATTGTTATTATATCATTGCAATACATGTCATCAAACTAACCTTATTTTTTAACGTTAAAAAAAAATGAGACAACGGTAAACATAATGATAAGAAGAATCCATTATGTTGGAGTAGGAACTGAGCCAACAATAGTTGAGCATTGCTTCGTAAACTATGGAAAGAAAAATAGATCGAATGGAAATTTTGGAAGGCAGTTGGCTTCAGCGTCCAAAAATGCTTTGCAACAAGCAAGACTTATGTTACCAAATTTTCCAGTGAATATTGATTGAGAAATCTCTGCAATGCATCCTGGAATATACCAACATTTTCTTTGATAAGGTAATCTCCCCATTCCCATATCACGAATCGGTTGGAATGGAAATGGAATCGGAAACTGTGGTAGTTGAGCATTTACAGAAAACAAACCGCATATAACCGCAAGAACAAAAATCATGTTTTTGATAGCCATAATGAGGGAAAAACAAAAGTTTCAAAGAGTCGAATATATGATTCTTTCTCGAGCTTGTTTTGGAATGATGAATAATACTAAGATCCTTAGTTATTTATAGGGTACGAAACTAGCTATGGTATGTATACTAATAATCGTCTATATGAAACGACTTCGAATTTATATTAGGTATTTAATATTTAATTAGCAGTTTCATTTTCTCTGATTTACTTGTCAGTTTCTAAAATGGAAATAAAGTCGAACCCGTGACGAGCAACCGTAATTAGAAATTTAAGACTATATATTGTTTTTTTTTGTTGACTATTGACTATTGACTATTGACTACTGAGAGGAGATGAATTATATAACTGGTGGCCCTTAACCAAACCGGAATAGCTTTACAACTAATCCAATAAAACCGGTTATTATTTCATCCTCTCTCTCCCTCGTAAGCGACAGTGGTCGAAGACAATCTACTGTCCCGGAGATTTAACCCTGCCGATCGACTGAAACGCACGCTTTGAAACACGATGATATAGTTCCGTTGTCGAAAAAGAATATATGGTTCACTTGATAATGACCGAAGAAGCGTAACGGAGGGAAGGCGTCAAAGGTGAGGAGTAAGTACGATTTAGCTCGCCTATTTCTGAACCGATTAAGATTTTGCTGGCATCAATATATAAGTCTGCATAGTGTTTAGGTTTACATGTGATTGCTTATATATATTCTTTTAATTTCAGCAAATAGCTACGCATTTTGGGAAACAACTTATACAATAAAGTTATAAAGGCCATTTTGGGCTTCAAGTTTGGTTTCTTAGAGTTTCCATGGAGTTTTTACACTTTGTGAGATTTGTCACTATAAGCTTACTACATTGGTTTTAGGTGACAATTTTGTTGCAGGTTTTGACCCATATATATATATATATATATATATATATATATTTTGGGTACCCATTTTAATTATTTGTGTGTTGTATATAGTATATATAGCCTAGTTTAGTGGAGGAACTACATCTTAATCAATACAAATATATATTTGATCTTTTTAGGATTAACCAGTATACAATTTGTGTCTATCTGAGAAAGCTCAATTTTATCCAATGGGTTGCTGAATTATCATCTTAGGTCAATCAAGAAACAGACACCAATTAGGACAATCATCTTTCTCTTTATCTCTGAGGTCTTGGCACACTAAGCTAGCTAAATCAAGTATGCTAATAGGAATATTTGAGGATTCAAATAATTAAGTGTCATGGGTTTATGAACTCACATGATCTTTATAAATGTTTTCTGATACTAAAAGCCAGTCTCAGCCATTCTGTACTGTAAAAATGTTTCCACAGCATTTGTTAAAGTTCAATGCATGGAGTACAGTTTTTTGAGTCATGGGATTGCTTTATTTTACTAGGTCCAAGCTTAAAAAGCATTATCTGCAATAATTTCTTTGTCAATTGTCTCCTTTGCTTATTGCTCCCTCAGACATTAATTAAAGGCACTTCACTACTCTATTACAGTAACTTTCTCTACTGCATTTTCTCTTCCCTTTGCAGGTTCATATCTTCCCCTTTGTCTCCTCTCAGTCCCTCGAGACTATTTAGCTTACCGACAAAGAAAGGAATCCAAATGAATATTACAAACGATATTCAACAAAACAGAGTAAATTTGTCTACCTTATGTAGTTATGTGTACGCCATTTACCTCCATACATCCATAAAAGCCAACCCTTGTCTTGGCATATAAAACTTCATATTATTATATATAGATCTGTCTTATATGAACCCATGAATTATGTTCTTCTTAATATTATAGTATTTTCCAAATATGAAGAGAGATTGGTTTGATATTGTAATAGTAAAAACACAGAGAGAAACGAGTAGTTTCAGTGCAGCAAACTCTGGAGACACCTTTACTGCATCAATAATACAAAAAGAAGCAGTTATCTATGTATGTCATTATGTCAGTATCAGCATGTGTATGCATAAACATGTATATATGGGTGCATGCATGTGTGTATTTATATGTAGTTAAAAATTTTACTTTTTGGTGGGTTTTACTCCTTTTGGTGTCGTCTCTTACAAGGACCTGTCGTTGTCTGTCTCAGCATGAGCCTTCTGCATTTACTGACGCTCAGACCCGAAAACGACGCTTCAGAACCTAAAGACAAAAATAAAGATGAAGACGTTCTTAGGCTATCGTGTACTGTAGATAATGAACGACACCGTTTTAGCTCTAAGATTGTGTTTTCATTCTCTTGTAGTTGAAAGAAATAAGAGAGATGTCAGATGTGGATGTTATGATTAGTTGATATCACATAACGCGAGTATGGAAATTTTGATATTTTTGATCATTTGTTAGAATTTAGAAATTCTGGTATTTAGTCCGATTTGTGACTCTGTACACGTTGTGATGGCGATAGCTTAATACCAACTTGTCTAAATTATTGTTTTTTTCTTTCTGTGGACAATTACACACAATTCCATCATTTTTGTTCTACTGATGCTTGTATCTTTAAGTTATAAAGCGTTTTATATCAGTTCACTATTCAGTAGGTTGGTAAACAATAAAATAAAAAAATTAGGAGTTTGCTAAGTTTTTAATGAGAATTTTTTTTTTCCAACCTTGATGAAGAATTTATATAAGTTAGAAAACAATGGAGGAGGAATTTAAGAGAAAATAAAGATGCTTTTCTTGACCTAAAATGTCTTGATTATATATGTTGTGAGTTTTGGATGCAAGAATCTGTGTTCCCACATCAAAAGACAAAAATATCCATTCCCCTAACCTTTTTTTTTTTTTTTTTTTTTGGCGTCTGTCCATTCCCTAACTAAAAAATGAAATGAAATTGTTATACTTATATCTGTGGTTAACACTAATGGTATATATACAGTCCCACCTGATTAAACCCTAAAGGTTGTCTTAAGATAGAATATACTAAGTATGTTTCTAACTTTATAACATTATCGTTAAAAAATGGTTGGCTGATAGAAACACTGAAATTTCTTATATCAGTGTCATTCAACTGGGTTACAATAGGCCAGTGAGTATAAATTGATAATCTCAAAATGTTAAATGATGAACTAAAATAGTAGATTTGAGCCAATCATATTCAGCCTAAAGTCAGAGGTATCGACCAAATCTATATATACATGTATATAATACAAACATATATATATATATATATATATATAACGTTTATGGTCTTGCATGTATAAAAGTATAAGCTTATACAGATCAGAAGATCTATGCTCGAAAAGTCGGAGGATATTATGTCCAGAAGCTCAAGTTCCATTATCATCATTCAGCATTCATCATTCATCACCATCTCTATATTCTCAATCTCTACTCTTCTTCTTAGTGCAGTCTGTAGAGACTTTTGACACCCGTACGTATATATAATTACTGACCTAGGATTCGGTTGCTTTTTGTCAACATGATGATTAACGTCGTAGGATAAAGAAATTCATATAAATATATCTTAGGAAATTATGTTTATATATAAAACGCAGGAACAACTTTTACGACGATTAAAAAAAGAAAGAAAAACTTTTACGATGATGTAAAAAAAAAAAACTTTTACGATGGTCGAACTATTACAATTAATTATACGTAGGATTTATTTTAAAACATATATACACATAGTTCGGTGCAAAATCCTCTGTCCTGGTCATACATTATTCTCTACAATATGATATCCGTTATTATAATTACGATCGTAGTTTTTCGTTTGATATATACATCTTGTCGATTATTATTTCCAATTTTCTTTAGCCAAAAAAAAAAAATATATATATATATATATCAAAAAAAATTCCTTGAATCCCCCCCCCCCCAAAAAAAAATCCTTGAGTTATAGCACATTGGTGTCAAAGACAAATTTGTAAGGGTAAGTGAAAAAATCAATGCTAAATATTTAGAAATACTGCGACTGTAATTTTAAATTAGTTTAAACAAATTCAAGTTTTGGGTTTTGGGGGGCATAAGCGGTTGGGATTCTTAAAGTTTAAATCAACTCCCTATTAGTATGATATTGTTCGTTTTTGGGCCCACAATGGCAAAATCTGCACTTAATTTCTTTTACATCTCCAAAAGCCCCTAATTAGAGATTGACTTGTCTTATATATTAGAAACTTATGTTCTAATCTTCGATGTGGGACATTAGCTGACTCAATAATCCCCCTCAAACAATGAACCACTTAACTTTAACCTCCCCACCAAAACCTTGGCACCGACTCGAAACCTTTATTCGCATGGTTCTCTTGAGGCACTTTTCTAATTGTGTCACATTGAGGGCTCCTCCCACACCACTTTTATAGGTCCACAACTTTTAACCTAGGCTCGATACCAATCGTTGAATTTCAAGTTCAACTCTCTATTAGGATGATATTGTTCGCTTTGCAAGTGGCAAAATCCAGACGAATTTTTTTTTGAACTCCTCCCCAAAAAGCCTCCATACAAATTAGAGATTTGTCTTTATATATTAGAAACTTTTATGTCAATCTTTCGATGTGAGACATTGGCTTGACTCCCAATATAAACAACCCACAATGTCATCCCCAATGACGAAAGGCGGCTTTGGTAGTGGGGTACTTTCGACGAATTAGGGGCGAGTGTGTTGGTACGAAAATGTTGTTATGACAAATTTCACTTAAAGTTTTCTGAATATATTTGCATAATTAATATTGTTGCAATCACATATTTAAACTCATACTCTGATTTAGGCCAATATATATACTAATGACACAAATTATATAAAAGTATATACAGTCTATGCATGATCTATGATCACTATAAAACAAAATTTGATAATATTTTTTTTTATTTACCACAATATCCAAAAAGATGGTTGGAAATGCCTTTTATGAAGGCTTCTAAGCACTTTCTTAAAATGATCGGAACCATTGATGTGAGAATACAATTACCAAAATTTAACTGATTACTACGAAATACACTATATTTTATTTTATTTATATATTTGAAAGAATATAATAAAATTGTCACAAACTTTCTGTTGCAAGAAAATTAGATACAGATTTTGTTTGGTGCAAGGAATATCTATGAACTTATATGTGAAAATTTCGCTGCAAATTTGGTAATGAATTTCATCACCAGGCTACAATGAGTATATGATATAATTAGTGTTGCAACAAATCTAAACCGGAGTTTGAAATCATATATAGTAGGGTGGACATTCGGTTTACGGTTTAGTTCAGGTTCGATTCTTCAGTTTTATAGTTTTTTGGTTCTATATAAAATAAATTATTTAAAAACCAATTGAAATACGGTTTAGTGTGGTTCGGTTTTCTTTGGTTTATGGTTTTAATGGTTTTAACCATAGTTAATTGGTTCGATTTGGTTTAATTTGGGTTCTTGTTGATGATTTCATGATTTTACAAAAATAATAATTAAAATTTTAAAATCAAAACATTGAATTTGTAATTGTATTTTTATTTTTAAAAGTTAAAACTCAAAATCGAATCATTGAAAAGTTAAAACTAAAAATCGATTCTATTGGAAAACTTAAAGAGAATAGAAGTAAAATTTAGTAATGCGGTTTGTGAAAATAATTTGATAAAACTCTAATTAAAAAATGATCCAAAACCTTAAATTATACATAAAGTGCTTATATATCTAAAGTTTTTTTATCTTTCTTTTATTAATTTTTTATGCAACCGGTTTAATGTATTTTTGTTAAGTTTTTTTAAAACTATGTAACATATGTATCTATTTAAGTATATATAAAAAGTATATTTTTAAATTTTTTAAAAACTGCGATTTTACAGTTTTAAACTAAACCAAAACCGAAATAACTTTTATAGTGGTAACCAAACGAGTTTTTAAACAAAATCGAAATTAAATCGAATCACCAATTTACGGTTTGGTTCGGTTCGATTTTTTGATTCTGGGTTATTTTGCTCCTCCTAATATATATATATATATATATATATATGTCTTTTTTCATTTTGTCAATATATAACCGACTATATATTATTCGTAACAACCCAATTGGGTTAAAGGCGCGGTCAATTATAGAAGACTTTAGAGTATTGAATATTGATCAAGTAGGATACAAAGAGGAAAAAAAATCGTGTGATTGTGGGCAAAAATCTCAGTGGCGAAGACACATAGAAGAGAAGTGGTCCACATTGTGAGTATTTAAGCATTAGATGCTTTAAAGAAAAACCTATACTCTTTGGTCCATTCTCTATCTCAGAAACAGACGCTTACCTTCTCTAGCTGTCAATCTATTATATCTATTTACATATACGTTTATAATATAACCCACATGTTATTAATTAGAAATAAAAGCATCCCAACAATTTGATTTTAACAAGTCTACATTTCATTATCACTAAATTTAGGGTTTCATAAAGTTGATTCGTTAATAATGTGATTCAACAAAATCTCTACAGGTAAAATTTGATATCTTCTAAAACTACTGTAGGATGAAGCGAGCGTGCTACAGAATATAAAACGGCCATTAGTTCTCTTTTTTTTTCTATCTTCTAATTTGAAAGTTTTAAAATTTATAAAATTTTACGTCATAAAATTTTCAAGCTCTTGTAAATAATATTTTACAATTGAATGCTCTTTTACACTTTTACCAATATTTATTTTTACTTTTAAACTTCTTGTTACCATTTATAATTATTAATAATATTCAACGGCATATTTAAAACCAATCAACCAATCACTTCTTCTAAATGCTATTTTTCAAACAATTGTAAATGGAGGTTTACCGCGCGGGTTTTCTTAATGGCTACTCGATTAACCTTTTTTTTTTTGTTACCAATGGAAATTAATATAGAAAACGACAGTGATTAGTGATTACAAATTACTTGGGTAACAAATTAAACTAAATCAAAAACTTAAGTCAGGAACCAAAACTGAAATACTAAAAATTTCTTTTTTAAAGTTTTTATTTTGTCAACTATATATTTTAAAGTTTTATTATATATATAATTTATGTGACTGTGAGTGTAACGAAACATGTACATTCCCATCACAGAATCAATACACTATACATAAATTGCTCCTCTTTTGTCTTTATGCATAAATTCCTTTCATACCCAAAAAAAAACCCTAGGGACTGGAATATAACATAAAAATATAATTCATTTATTATTTAACTTCCGCAATCATTATAATATACATATATAATTCGAGTTTCCAAAAAAAGAAATACTGCACATTCCTCTGCCTCCTTATCTCTTCCTTCTTCTTCTCTATCAAGCTAGATCTTGAACTGGGACTCAAGCTTACCAGTCTTCAATCTATGTAAGAACACACAATCATGTTTGAATTTCAAATTACTAAGAGCTTTCTTTTCTTAGACGCACGCAGATCCAAGAAGGAGATCGATCATATCTATTTTGCTTTGCTTTCATGTGAATTTTTCTCCCAAACATTTTACAAAGCAACAAATTCATCACTTCACCTCAATTTCATTCAATTAGAAGCTAACAACAACTAATTCTTCTCTTCTTGTTTTATTTTCTGTTAAATTAGTTATTTTCTTCCCTTCTTGTTTCAGATCTGTTCTTCATCACACCAAATTGAGTACTGAAGATCTTATTGAGTGAATTAAAAGAAATGAGATCAAGAGAATGCGATGAAGAGGAGATTCAAGCAAAGCAAGAAGGAGTAAACTTAAACCACATGTTGCAGCAGCAACAACCGAGTTCAGTATCATCTTCAAGGCAATGGACCTCAGCTTTTAGAAATCCAAGAATCGTCCGAGTCTCGAGAACATTCGGTGGCAAAGACAGACACAGTAAAGTCTGCACAGTCCGTGGTCTTCGAGACCGGAGGATAAGGTTGTCCGTACCAACAGCTATTCAGCTCTACGACCTTCAAGATCGATTAGGGCTGAGTCAGCCAAGCAAAAGTCATTGATTGGTTACTCGACGCAGCCAACGATGAAGTGGACAAACTCCCTCCTCTACATTACCCACATGGCTTTAACCAAATGTATCCAACTCTCATCTTCGGAACCTCCGGAATCGGAGAATCATCATCAACAGCATTTCCAGGAACCAATCTCGGGTTCTTGGAAAACTGGGATCTTAGTGGTTCTTCAAGAACAAGATCAAGAATAAACGACACTACTACAACGACCCAGAGAGAAAGTTTCGATCTTGATAAAGGCAAATGGATCAAGCACGATGAGAATAGTAATCAAGAACATGGGTTCGACACCAATCATCAACATTTCTCTTTGACCAATCCCTACAACAACAACAATACTTCCTCGTATTACAACCTCGGACATCTTCAACAATCATTAGACCAATCTGGTAATAACGTTACTGTCGCAATATCTAATGTTGCTGCTAATAACAACAATAATCTCAATTTGCCTCCTCCTTCCTCGTCTGCCGGAGACGGATCCCAGCTGTTTTTCGGTCCTACTCCTCCGGCAATGAGTTCTCTATTTCCGACATATCCTTCGCTTCTCGGAGCTTCCATCATCATCATAATCATCATGTCGTGGATGGAGCTGGTCATCTTCAGCTCTTTGGCTCGAATTCTAATACGGCGTCACAGCAACAGCTGATGATGACGGGTAATACTAGTTTGATTAGACCATTTCATCATTTGATGAGCTCGAATCATGATACGGATCGTCATCATAGTAGCGAAAATGATTCTGATTCGTGAAACATTTAATATACCTATACTATACATAAATATGTTATATGTATACGTATTCTTCTATATTTTTATATATATGCGTATTGTTGGATTGCTAATTTTAATATCTTTTTTAGTGTATGTAGAAATTTTTAATAATCTCGGATATGGATTCGAACAAAGATATTCATAATTCGAGGTTTGGTTGCTATATGATATCTATATATATTTTTTGAGTTTTGACTTATCTATTTAGTTTTTTTTTCTTACTTTTGAAAGTAGATGGGTTGTCCTTGATTGTCTTTTCTGCAGTCATTTATGAATATATTACACACTAGAGTTACTCAAGTGAAGGAGTTGTTCAATATAATGTAGGTCTATATATATATATATATATCCCATAACCATCTAAACAAAAATGTAGAGAATCTTTGACATAATCTATAGTTTTCATGTATAATTTCGATTAGTAAATCATCTTAGTTGATTGTATTTCATAAGTTAGGATTTTGAGTTTTAGAAATATGGAATTAGTTACTATTGTTACGGATTTGAGAAAGCATTTACATTACGACCAACGTTGTGTTAGCTACCTCCACGAAAAAACACTATTGCTGGATGTATAAAATAGATAGTTTAGATTACATGTTTCCAAAAAAGAATAAGAGTATAAATATAATTCTAATTCAGACATAAATCGACTTGATCAACCGCAAAGTTAGCTCAACAAGACTTCGTGTTATGCAAGCAACATGCGAGTGTAATCAAATTTAAAACATATTAACAGTCACGTATATTGGTTTAAACGTATTTAGGAAAGTAAAGAAACAGAAGGGTCGTTGCTTGTCATGTGTCAGAAAAACATCAATAAGTTTCAAATAATTTTATGACCACCATCATTCATTTTTTATAATTAAACAACTACGTAAATTTGTACGGGCATATTAATTACGAATGTATCCATATGAATATATATGTACATTCATATGCTATATATAGATAGAAAACTACAAGTATAGATAGGTTACTGTTCACAATGCCTAGAAGCACGGCAATATATAATGCATGCCAAACCCTAGCCTCGTGTGTAAAAATATGCGTCACGCCCACAATAATGTATATATGTATACATAAATGAGTATGTACTATATATTTCTAAAAAAAGTGAGTATCTACTAATTAAGAAAGTGATGGTTACCAAAAACAAAATGAAGTTGAGCATGTATACATGTAAGACGAATTAGTTGAAATAGCTAGCGTTTTCAAAATCTCCGTATTTGCTGACTTTTGATTAATTTCTCAAAAATCAAAGTTCAAAGAAATCGCTGGTGGTCTTTAGTCGACACACGCGCGACTGATTTCAGTAAGAGAGCCTATGAATATGATGGGATTATATTCATAAGTACATTCACATTCACGTGTGTGTGACTCTGTGTGAGGAAGAGAGTGATAAGGTAAAAATGCATGTAAAGGGAATGATATATAAAATTTGCGTACTTAATTAACATATTTATTATTTTGGAGAAAATAACATTTCTCAACGTTTTCTTTATTAAGTAAATACTAAATTACGTTTCTTCGGTGTTTTTTTTCATAAATATTTTTAAATTATACAAATATCTATTATAAAGGTAAAATTAGGATTATCTTGAAAAACAATTTGAAACCTTACATAAATGTGTACACTAATAACAACGTTCTCTCTATAGATATGTCTTCTTTGACTGAACAATCTATGATTTGTAATCTTTGACATATGATACATATGATATATATATATATATATATATATATATCAGTCAAACCTCCTTATAACCTTAAGTTCTTGGTCATAATACCACCAAAATCAAATAAAGAAATAATAAAAATTGGAAAGAAATGGAGAAGTATACGTAGATGATGGTGAGTATTGGGATTGGAGGGTCAGAGAAGGAAAGGGAAAGAAGAGAAGCAGTTAAGACAGCAACTGAATTGCAGTCAAGCACTGATCCCTATCTTCCAATTTTAGTTATCTCTTTCTTTTTCAACAACTATCTCTCTCTTCTCTTCTCCAAGTTGTAGGGCCATTAACCCTCCATTGGTAAATTATTGGTTTTGAAAACATAACTTATTTTCCTTTTTGGTGGTCCTTTTGATCTTTTATAAATCATGTGTTTAGATATAGATGGACACTCACTTGTCAAGAAAATTCAAAGATTTGCCATTAGTTATTCTTTTTTTCTTTCAACCAAGATTTCTATTATTTTACCTACATCACATCTCTTCTTATAGATCGGTTGAAATTTATACTCTAATATAAACGGGCCGGCTATTCAAAGCACTTATTTGGTGTTAGATAGGATCAATTCATCAACCCACATTTATATCTCTTTTTAGCTCTCTAATGTAATTTACAATATATATTAACAGTAAATAAATTACTTGTTTTTTTAAATATTGAGGTACTGGTAATTATTTTTGTCCAGGGGGATGAGACTGATGATTCCCGGGGGAAGAAATTTTTTGATGACCAATTGTTATATAAAAACTTCCTTTTATATAACAAGTGAATAAGTTGCCTCGAAAGTCGAAACCCAGTGTTTATTAATAATGGGCATGAAATAAGGTTAACGATCTCTTATGTACGTATTGTATATACATGTATAAATTAGATTATATATTTTATTTTATCTAGAAGGAATTGAAATTTCTCAAGAGAATATATACGTACGTCTTTTAGAATCTTTTAGTCGAAAGATATAATTTATCTTTTTGCCCAAAAAAAAGATATAATTTATCTTAAATAGGATATAGAAATATATGGTCCATATGATTATAAACTTCTTTTTCATCACCAGCATGCTTCAAAGTTAAGAAGAAGAAAAAAAAAAACAGGTCCACTTTATTTCATTTTCAAATAATTCACTCACTTAGGCATGCAATTCTTTTTGTTAACTCCTTTTTCTTTTTCAATTCTTTTTTTCGAAGAGGTTATTTTTTATAGTACATTTTGTTCCTATCTTCCACTATAAAACCTTGTAGTATAAATTTTCAGATAAACCATTTACCAATCCTTTAGTATATATTTATAATTTTTTCTTCTTAATTAAACGCAATGCAATAATATAGAAGGTAGAAACTGATATGACTTATGTACCTAAGGCTTATATATCCAGTGTTGATAATCTGGCTAATTAAGTTGAAACATGTATTTGCATGCCCTAATTTCGTGGGTTAATAGTAGTAATCAAACCGTAATTTTGTTATTAAGGAAATTGAATCATATGCGCAATATGTGGATGACCAGAGGTACAAAAGCCCAAAACCAACACACTATTGGGCCTTTAAAAGGTAAAGATTTCAATAAAATAACTTTCAGAACAAAATCAATATCAGCCCCCGGCGAATCGAACTCACGACCTTTCGCTTACGAAGCGAACGCAATACCACTATGCTACGGAGGCATGACAACCCGATAAAACTATTAAAATTATATATACTTTTGTTTTCTTTTGATTTGATAAAATATCATCTTGTAGTTTAGTTATCCCAGTATTATCCAGCGACCGATCAACAATAAACTAAAGAGCTTAACCGATGGATTCTTCATGCGACTTTATCATTGTAAAACTCATAACCAAAGAAAATGATGCAGTCACGAGAAGAACCACAGTAAAATGATGGCTGTCACCTTTTCTCTTCTTTTTTTTGTAATTTCACGAAACTCACAGTTATCTCCAGAAACAACAGCTCCCATGTCGTTTTGCGTTGTATTTTCTTCAAAATCTGATAGTTTCTTGGAGGAAACACTGATCCGAACTGTTATGTGTGATTCATTAAGAGCTTTTTTTTATATGAAATTCATTTAGAGCTTTTGTTTATCAACATCTAAATTGTTTGTTTTTCATATTGGGTGGTGTGTTCCACACTATGAAATCAGAGACTTGAGATGCCATAAATGCGCGATTTTCCCTGACGAGACATATTTCATTCAACACGTTCGTTGATTGAAGTTTCATATAATTATCGTGTTGAAAATTTATAAATTTTTGTTTAAAAAGTTTATTCCAGAATTATTAATATTTACGTATTTGTTCGCACAAAGCGCGATGTACTTCCTGTAATGCATCATATTGTTAAACTAAAGAATGACTCAATATTGAAAATTACCGAATTTTGTAATGAGATATTATTGTAATTTCTGAGTACAACAACATTGTGGTATCAACCCTAATTTTTACAATAATAGTTAAAAAAAAAAAAGACATATAATCTTTTAAAAATCTATTTCGTGGATGGAGGAACTGCATCGGCAATTCTTGAACATTGTTCTTTTAGCATAGGAGGAAAAAACGGAATAAATAGAATTTTGGGAATGCAATTGGCTTCGGCTTCCAAAAATGCTTTGCAACAAGCTGGACCTAAATTGCCGAATTGTAGAGTGAATATAGATTGAGAAATCTTTACAAGACATCCTGGAATATCTATCACCGATGACCAACATTTTGTTATATCAGGTAGTTCTGGTATTGGTTGAAACGGAAATACAAAAGGAAATGGAAGTGGAAATTGTGGCAATTGAGCATTTACAGAAACACAATGCATAGGATACACAGGTGCAAAAAGGAAGAAAAAAAATGCACAGGTGCAAAATAAAATAAAAACTCGTTTTATTGCAATAATTGGAGGTGCGGGGAATCGAACCCCGTGCCTCTCGCATGCAAGCGAGCGCTCTACCATATGAGCTACACCCCCAATCGATAACCGATAGAACTAAACAATAAAATTATATATTCATTAATATAAAATTCCAGGCCCATTTAAACAATTTAAGGTCCAAAGGAAGCCCAATTACTCGTGATGTTCCTAAAATCCGATCTAGGGTTTTGATTCTACTTCCTAGTTTTCTTTCTTTCTCACTCTCCTAGTTACCAATTTCTTCTCACTAAATCAGAAATGCCGCCGCCGTTGCCGTCTCTGCAACTCCAGCGACTCCTCCTCCGTGGCTTCGTCTCCTCCGCTTCCTCCACCAACACTCTTCAATCTCAGTCCCGTCTCATTTTCTCTAAGCCGTCGATTTCTCCTCTCCCGCCTTCCCGTTCCTCTATATTCTCAACATTTCCATCTAGATTCTTGTCATCCAGAAGCAAATGCGGATTCAGAAACTTTAGATTCAAATCAGATCGCTCTCTCTTTCTCGAAGGAGCTCACTGGGAATCCAGACGCTGAGCCTCACTCCATTTCGCAGAGATTCCAGCTTAGCTTCTCTCATCACGCCAAATTCCGATTTGATTATCCAAACTCTAAATCTCTCCCCGGGAAGCTGGTCGCGCGGCGCTAGGGTTTAACGAGTGGTTGGATTCGAACAATGGCTTCTCCCATACGGATGAAACAGTTTCGTTTTTCGTCGATTACTTCGGACGTCGGAAAGATTTCAAAGGTATGCAAGAGATCATCACGAAATACAAAGGTATCGCCGGAGGTAAAACACTAGAATCGGCGATTGATAGGCTTGTTCAAGGCTGGTAGACCTAAGCAGGTCGTTGATTTCTTCGAGAAAATGGAGAATGATTACGGATTAAAGCGAGATAAAGAATCACTTACCTTAGTTGTGAAGAAGCTATGTGGGAAAGGTCAAGCGAGTTACGCAGAGAAGATGGTGAAGAACACTGCTAACGATATATTTCCTGATGAAAATATTTGTGATTTGTTGATTAGTGGTTGGTGTGCTGCTGAAACTCGATGAAACAACTAGGTTAGCTGGTGAAATGTCTAGAGGAGGATTTGAGATAGGAACGAAAGCTTATAACATGATGCTTGATTGTGTTTGTAAGCTTTGCAGGAAGAAAGATCCGTTTAAGCTTCAACCTGAAGTAGAGAAGGTTTTGCTAGAAATGGATTATCGTGGTGTGCCAGAAATACAGAGACTTTCAATGTGTTGATTAACAATCTTTGTAAACTCAGGAGAACTGAAGATGCGATGAAGTTGTTTGGTAGGATGGGTGAATGGGGTTGTCAAGCTGATGCTGAGACTTACCTTGTTCTGATTAGGAGTTTGTATCAAGCTGCTAGGATTGGCGAAGGGATGAAATGATTGATAAGATGAAATCTGCGGGGTATGGTGAGTCTTTGACTAAGAAGGAGTATGTATGGGTTTCTGAAGATATTGTGTAGGATTGAGAGGCTTGAGCATGCTATGAGTTTGTTCCAAGAACATGAAAGCTGATGGATGCAAACCTGGGATTAAGACTTATGATTTGTTGATGGGGAAAATGTGTGCTAATAACCAGCTTACTAGAGCTAATGGTTTTGTATAAAAGAAGCTAAGAAAGGTATAGCTGTTAGTCCTAAGGAATACAGAGTTGATCCATGGTTTTTGAAGAAGACCAAGGAAGTAGATAGCAATGTGAAGAAGAGGAGACTTTGCCTGAGAAACCCCGAGGAAGAGGAGGCGGCTCAAGCAGATCAATATGAGTTTTGTTAGAAACGCACAACAAGATGGGGCGGAGAATGTGATGCTGATGATCTTCAACATCTGATAGAATTTTCTGAAGATTATAGTCTTTGTTCTTTTCCTTTTTAAGATTTTGTCAGGAGTACTCATTTCTTTGTTTGATCACGAGCAAATAGCCTCAATAATCTATTGGTTTGTCTCAATGTAACGTTTACAACACAGTTCTTGGTGCAAGAATCCGATATAAACTTAAGTTCCTTGCTTTTCTAAGTTTAGTTTTAGTTGTAATAGATAAACTAATCTTTGTTAATATTGAATGATTAAAGTTATAACTAAATCCGGGGATAAAGGCAGTCAATGTGGTACAACTGTGCAAAAATGAATCCACTTGATGAAAGTCAAAGTCGTCGCCTTAGAATTCACTTGGTGAAAGTCAAAGTCGTCGCCTTAGAACTGTACAAAACCTCTCTCCCTCTCTTTACTTTTTGAACCACAAGAATGGAGTCTATCTTCTTCGTCATGATCGTCCTTCTCTTGGTTTCCTTTTCCTGTTTCACTTCTTTAGGTAAATCTCTGAATGTGAAGAAGAAGATCTCTCTCCTTCTACACATTCGCCTTCATTTGTCTCTTCCAAAGACTTATGAAGTCCTTTGTATTCTCTGATCTGCAGAAGCTCTCACCAGCAACAACGGAAACATCACAATCAAATGGGATCTCATGGGCTGGACACCCTGATTGGCTACGTTGTAAGTTCTTCTTCTTCGTCTTCTATGTCTCACAGAATCTCCAGTCTCTGCTTTAACTTCAAGATTGAATCCATCTCAGGCTGTGGTTACAGCCTACAACTTCTAGGAAACAACGTTCAGATTCCTTCACCGGGGTGGACAATGAGCTGGAGATGGACCAAGAAAGAAGTGATCTGGAGTATGATTGGTGCTCGAACCACAGAGCAAGGAGATTGTTCAATGTTCAAAGGAAGCATCCCACATTCTTGTGTTCATAAGCCAACAGTCGTCGATTTGCTTCCTGGGACTCCTTACAATCAGCAAATTGCTAATTGCTACAAAGGTGGTGTCTTGAAACCCGGTTTTGGAGAAGTGCATTCCAGTTATCCGTTGGTAAAGCTGGTACCTCGAATAGGACTACTCGGATGCCGGTAAACTTCATGTTCACGGCACCTAAACAACAGTACATCTGTGGACCGACTAAGAACATTAGACCACCAACGAAGTTTATAACCGCCGACGGCAGGAGAACGACCTCAGCCATGGGTAGGTTTCCGAACGAAATCAAACCTCTCCAAATCTGTAATTCTGATTCTGAAACTAACATGCTTTGTTTTTGTTCTTATACAGTAACCTGGAAGATTACTTGCGTCTTCCGCAAGGTAACATGAACAACTCAACTCTCTTTAAGGAATATTCTCCTAAGCAAATCTATCTCCCAGAGTTTCTAATGTTTTGTATGTTCATCATGTATGTTTTCTGTTTTAATAAAATAAAATCACTACTTTGGTTGATTGGATTTTCTCCTACACGGATTCTTTCCAGAACCGGATAGATCTGTCTGTTCCACAACTAACAAAGACTGATTCAACCGGCAAGTGCTCAATCCACCCATGATTGCACGTTATGGTTAGAAGGCCATTTTGCCCACTTTTCTCTGCGGTTCTCGCATCCCACACAACTACCTCATTGCTTGGCTTCATCTATGCAAATTACAAACTCTTCCCCAGAGTCGTTAAGATTGCCTACACAACTTAGCAGTGAAACCAGTTTAGCATTAATCCGATGCGGTGAATATTTTGTTTCAAAGGTTGGCAGAAAATCAGTCACCTAAGAACGCAGTTTTATCCGCTTTGCTCCAAGATATTCCTTTACCATTAGAACCCTGAACCTATTTCCCCCAACCGGAGAAGAATCTTTTAGCGGACGAGAGGACAAACCTAAGCAAAGCCATATGATCAATCAATTATTTTACTTAAGAACTATTGAGAAAAACTTGTGATTTCTCCAGATAACCATGGAATGAATCTTCCTTTCTACCTTTGGTCTCTAGTGAACACCAAGCTTGTGACCTCTGATTTTTCCATGTGCACCGCTAATGGAGTGATATCACATTTCTAAGCTAACCCGTCAAAGAGTGGAATAGCTCTCCGTCCACTGAGGGCTATAACGTAGATGGATCCTGTGGAGAATATCGCACCTAACGAAAAACCAAAATTCTCACAGCCATGATCACAAGAAATGATTATACCAAAGCACAATTAAGATTGGTCGGATAATGCTTAACCAGCGAAGTACCTGATTAATGGCTCATTGCTCCACTATCCTGGGAAATTAGAAGGAGAAAAGCACTGATATGTGTTTACATCATACAGATGTGGAATGGGATGTTCCGGTTCCTACAAAGGCCAATTTTTCAGTTGCACACCCCATATTGGACCAGATTCTCATTTGGATCACTGTTTGAATTCAAAGAGAAAAAGGCTTCATAAGATGCTCTCTACAATAGACAATCACCTGCAAGAAGAAACTCTCTATTTGGATGAAAAGATACAGAAGCGCCCGTTGCCGTTATCCTGCAGAATTTACGTGTTAACGAGTTGATGAGCATGCGATGTTTTTCTCCATGTAGCTAAGCAGAAACTGATAGCAACCATGATCTCTACCTGAAAAACTTTGAATGTTCGTTTAGCTGTGGTTTTGGAGAGAGTCGAAGAAGAAGATCTATCAAATTCATAGAAGAGACACAAGGAAGAAGTGAAATTTTTTTTTTCGTAATCTGCAAGAATTCATTTAGGTAGAAAATGGAAGCAAGTAGATACTTTATACAGTTGTCTTTGGCACTGGATATTAGGATTGTGCTCGAGGGTGAAATCAAGATCATTTATGGAAGGCTGCAAATGATTGTCACAAGAATAAGATACACAAAAAAAAA
>CM051393.1:14896927-14985116 GCA_028015245.1 Cardamine occulta | reverse complement strand
AATCCTGGGGTTTGAGTTTTAGTTAAGAGAAGAAGTGGGAAAATGAGGAAGACCAGGAGAAGCAAACATGGTAAAGTTAAGGTAACATTTGCATTGTATTATTTATACTCGGAAAAAGGAAAAGCGTGGCACTTAAGTTTTTTTTTCTCCTCAGGAGTAAGTGATGCAACGGTGTTGCTACAACTCGGATCTCGATTGGTATATCGTCTTCGTTCATAGTAAGCATTGCTGGAGCGGTAAAGTTAAACAAGAACTGAAGTAAACAGAGAACTTGGTTAATGATATAGAAGATGAGCTCGAGATGAAAGACTCATTGATAGTGAAGGAGCCTAGATATCGAAAAGGCAGCTAGAGACCAGAATCTATATTAATAGTTAGGAGAGCTTGAAGCTGAACTTGAAAGGCTAGAAATCAACATGAACTCCGCTTTCAACATTGAGACAAGACTCTCTGATATGATCGGGAGGTTTCAGCTCACACTTTTTAATCTTGCGTTTCTTTCCTTGCCTTGCCCTGAATCTCTCACTAAAACACCTAACAAGATGTTCAAATTTCAATTTTGTAAGTTCCACTTTGAGCTTTTTGCAGATGGAGCCGGATTTCACAGGGGTAGAATTTGCACAGGGTGAACTGGAGAGCTGGATCGGGTTAAAGGGAAGGCTTTAGATGAAACTGGAGTCCAACCAAGACCGTGCGGTGTCTTACACACTCTGAGCTAGGAACTATGTTGTCTCACTCGCGAATCGAGCTTGCCGTTGCATAAAGTTATCAATTCACGCCTGGAGAAAAGGATTGAAGGCCTCGAGACTGCACTCCAAGAGAGCCAAAGGAAGGTGGAGCAGCTGGTTACGGAATCAGAGAGCAAGAAGAATTCATGGTCAACGCGAGGGAAACCCAGAAGTGATGACATATAGAGAGTGATTCAAAAATCCCAGTTTTTACAGGAGTTAAAACAAAGACTAATCTTGTTGAGATGCAACCCCTGGTTATGAACTTAACAGGGGAAGCATTTGATGCATTCAATGAGACTCTACAACGAATTGATGAAAATAGACATTGACTCGAAGATGATGATGATGATGATTCCCTGTTGGGCATGCAGAGAGTGGGATTCACCAAGAAGGTTTCTCTTCAACAAAGAAAAGCCCACCTTGGAGCCATCAGAAGGACGATTCTAGGGGCAGGAGCCGCTAGACCTTATTGGTGTGGGAGAGAAGATGAAGAAAGCAGCGACTTTGAGAGTGAAATGAGAAGCAACTGATAAAGCAGATTGCTGAGAAAACAAAACAAGGGTCTCCTGTTGTGTTGAATGCTCAGAAGATGCTATTTCATGGAAGAAACAGGAACAGAATTTATAACATTAGACAACATTAGAGCTTTTGCTTGTATGGGATTTTTTAAGTCTGCTAGTTGTAAGATATGCAGACACAGATGAAACTCTCATATCAGACCACAAGCAAAGCTTTAACAAAGCTCCACCTTTTTGTTTTAAAATTAATGTAAACTTAAGAAACAATCTCAAGCTACAAACTATTTTCAAGATAGCAAAAGCAGATTGTTTCTAGATAAAGTGATTTTTCATTCATGAAGCAATGCAGAATAGCTACTTACTAAGTCATGGGATAAATATGAAAAGACAAGTCTTAGACAAAATTTTTTGCTAGTTGCTTCAAGCTCTTTTGGCAACATCAGTGTCATCTTCGAAATCTCCATCCATTGGTCCATTCTCCATCATCGTCTCATTTTTCTCCATGCTTCCAAACTGAGCCTGGCCACCAACACCATATTGAGAATTGTCAACCGGGTTTCCTCCAAACTGGTTATCTCCAGCTTAATTCAGCATTGCTGCTACCATAAGTATTGGCAGTACCATAACCACTACTTCCATTATAGTCACCAACAGCACCTGCACTTGCACTTGAACCCTCACCATAACTGCTTTCCTGCAGTACCAAAGCCACCGCTTGCACCATATCCACCACCACCACCTCCATGACCAGTAGCATCGCCTCCATAGCCACCAGCACCACTGCCTCCATAGCCACCACCAGCACCACCTCCATAGCCACCACCAGCACCACCTCCATAGCCACCACCACTGCCTCCATAGCCACCAGCACCGCCGCCCCATAGCCACCACCACCACTACCTCCATAGCCACCACCACCGCTCCATAACCACCACCTCCATAGCCACCACCTCCATAGCCACCGGGCCCAAAACCAGCACCACTTGTTCTATCATTTGCATAATTTACTTTAACAATCCGCCATGGAGATCCTGAGGAAGAATTAAAGCATTTGATCAAAAAGCTAAGTCTACAATGAAATTTAACTGTGAAGATTATCAATGAAAGTTAAGCCAATGAGACACCAGGAAGCTCACAGACGTTACTACTCTTTCAGAGGTTCATAGATCAGCAATGAAACTTACCCGGCCATCCAAAGCCTGGATAGCACTAGAGGCCGCTTCAGCAGAGGTGAATGTAACAAACCAAATCCCTCGACTCTACCCGCTTCACCATCCAAAATAACCCTAGCTGTGTAAAGACATAGAGGCTGAGGTTAACAAAAGGAAACTACAACCAAACCCAAGAAACAAGTGCCTATATATATCTTCACTAACACTGCAATAAAATTTACAAGAAAACTAAAGAGATCAGCAATTTATTTTCGATGACTTCACCGTATTTGGTGAAAGCTTCTCTGCTTATGCTCATCCATGCTATAAGCCATACCTTACAACAGAAAAAATTGTAAAATTAGTAACAAAATAGCAAAAATAGTAAACAATTATTCGTTTCTAGGGCTAGACTCACCTCCAATAAAGAGCTTAGAAGATGACATGCACCTTATCGCCTGAAAAAGCGAAGGACTTGATAAAGACACCTGAGCATTGGAGTTGCTTGCTCGTGGTTTGCTTCAATATGTTCCTGAATTTACTCAGAAAAGCCATCGCAGTTTGATATCTAAGATGAAAAGACAAAGAATTTAGCCATAAGAAACTCAATTTAAAGCAATGATCATATCATTTTCTATTTTCTATTCATCATTTAAGCAAGTTTCATACTTTTCCCTCTGAAGAAGAGAGTATTTTTAAAACAACAATGAAAGCTTTTTTAATTCGCACTCTTCGTTGCCTTGCAGATCCGTGACTTTTTTCAGGAGCCAAAAAGTGAATTCAAAACCGAAACACAAAGATCGGAAACAAAAATCGATGACAATGAAAAGCTCAGAAATGACAGAGATCACTTAAAACCAGAGAAGAGAGAACCTTTAAAAACAGCTAAAGAGAATCGAAGCTGAGAAGTTCAAGGGTTTATGAGAAAGAAATGAGCATGAAGAGTTAGGGTACCTTTTGCACTTCGCTTCCTCTGTGATTCTCACTTTTGTAAAACCCTACTTGACCCAGAAAGGGTTTATGTAGCGAAGATGCACGATCTAAGTAAATCGTGACCTTTAAATCAAAGAGATTTGGGGAAAATCCATCAGACACGTGTGGTTTTTTCATTGTATCGTCGTTTGCTTTATGTGACAGCCCAGTAACTATAACGAAATACGATTAAGCCTAATTTTGAAGGATTTTGAGAAATTAAACTTTTTCCCCAAAAAAGAAATTATATCCTCCTTTTGTAAGTGGGCCCTATCCACTTCTTCATTATTAATTGCTCCATTTGAATTGCTGAAAGAAACACAAAACCAAAGCGCAACCCGACTCAACATCTTTTGACCTGAAACTAAATGGGTTGACCTGAAACATGAATAACTCCAAAAGTTTGCTAGGGCTTTGGGGTCTCCGTTAGTCAGTCGTCTACTCACATTTTCTTTCGTTTTCTCTCTCCTACAACCAAGTTTCCGCCGCAAGCACACTACACAGCCATGGCGAATTCTGGACCGTATCCTTCCTAGCTTCCCACTTATTCATTTTCTGTCTCTTTTATTTAGAGTTTTTCGAAGCTTCTCTGAAAGAAAATAAACCTAAAAATATTTCTTTTTGTTCAAAGGGTTTAAAATATAAGTTGATTTATTGATTCTAGGTGGATCTGTTGTTACTTCTTCTGACGCTTTTGTTGTTCTACGTTGGATTGACATCTCTCTTCGTTATTTATTTATTTGTATAGTTTATAAAATCTTAAGCATTTAGGGTTTATGGGAAATTTATCTTGTTGATCTCCTTGTAGATCTAATGTTAAATGTTATCTTTTTCAATAATCTTGTTGATTCGTTTAAAATCATAAAATTTGTTGTTCCTTTATTGTTTTGTGAACAAATACAGATGTTTCAGATGTGCTGCACAATTTGTCGCTTGATCCAAAAGCCAACCCTTTAGCTCTTGATTCTGAAAAATAAGGTATTTTCTTGTGCGTTAAGTGTTTTTGTTCAGATGTGCTCACATTTTTGGTCTAACTCTGATTTCATTTGGCCATGTCTTTGAGATTGTTAGCCTTCTGATTTATGATTTCTCAGACTTTTGTTCAATGATTCGAAGATTAATTTTCATAGTGAACTTATAAAGGCTATTCATTTAGTTGCAGGGTGCTTATGGTGAAAAGGTAATGACTACTTACTCAATGGAGAGCTACTTGAAGCTACCAAGGGTAAACCTAGCCTTTTGTCTAAAGATGGAGATTTAGCCAAAGATAAGGTATCAAACCCAAGAAATTTGGTTACCAAAGCTCAACTTGGAACCCAAAGGGTTCATAAGGGAAGGGTGCCTACTCTTATGGGTTCTATTCCCCAGCATATCAGTACCCAAGATATGGTTACAATGGTAGCTATGCTTCAGGAAAGACCAATCAACACTATCAGTACCTAGTATGTTCTTCTTTCATCATTCAGCTGGAGTCATAATAATAACTTGTTTTTTAAATCTTGACTTGTTTATTCATTAATTTAGTATCATCTTGTTTGCAGACTCAGCATCAAGGAAGATCAGCTGGTGCGGGTCAATCTTATGGATACATGGATTACTCAAATTATGGCATGTATGGACCTTTCACGAGTGGCATAGGAGCAGGCTGTGGATATGGCTCTTACGGTTATGACGCTTGGAAACATATGCCCAATTGGTATGCGGTTGACAATTGCTACAAGTCAAGAAATGGGTATCATGGATATGGAAAAGAAAAACATTGAGGGATTAAATGAGCTGAACAGAGGGTCATGAGCTAAGGGTTTCAAGAGCCAAGAGGGTTCTAAGGTGACGGAGAGTGAGAAACTCAAAGAAGATGTGTCTCTTTTAGATCCGCAGGACTACAATAAGAAAGATTTCCAGAGACCTTTTTCAGAAGCAAAGTTTTTTGTAATCAAATCAGATAGCTAAGACGATATTCATAAAAAGTATCAAATACAATGTTTGGTCCAGCACGCCTAATGGTAACAAGAAGCTGGATGTTTCATACAACGAGGCAAATCAGAAGAAAGATGCCTGCCCTGTGTTTCTACTCTTCTCTGTGAGTGAATGTATCTACATGATTTCATCAACCTCTGGTTGGTATTTCAATTTTACTGGAAGAGTTCTTATGTGTGCAAGTTTTCCAGGTAAAACACGAGTGGGCAATTTGTTGGTCTAGCCGAGATGGTAGGCCCTGTCGATTTCAATAGGACTGTGGAATACTGGCAACAGGACAAATGGATTGGTTGCTTCCTGTCAAGTGGCATTTTGTTAAAGATATCCCTAACAGTTCCTTGAGGCATATAACTCTGGAGAACAATGAGAACAAGCCGTTACTTAATAGCAGAGACACACAGGAAGTCTGTCTTCTCTCTGTGTTAATCTATAACATTTTGGATTCTAACAATTGACTTGTCCTTTTTATAAAACACATAATGACCATTTTTTTTGTCTGCAGGTAAAGCTAGAGCAAGGCATGAAAGTCATCAAGATTTTCAAGGACCACGCAAGCAAGACATCCATCCTCGATGATTTTGTCTTCTACGAGAGTCGCCAAAAGATTATCCAAGAGAGGAAAAGCAAACACCTGCAGTTCAAAAAGCAGGCAACAATCCTATCTGAAGCCATCTTGGTGAATCTTTTATTCATAAATATAAAGAGAATATCTAACAAAAGTTGATATTGTTTCCAAGCAGGGTTTGTGGCCAATCTTGTGAAAAACCCAAGAGTCTACTACAGCCTCAGAAGATGCAGCAGCACTAGGAGGTGCGAGTGAAGAGAAAGAGAACGACTTGGCTGTCTCAGAAAATGCTGTTGTCGCTATTGCCTGCTGAAACCAACCTTTGGTTTCTAAGGGGGAACTGGGTGGGATGTTTTAGGCTATTTTAGAGTGTTTCCTAGTTTTGTTTCCGCTTCAGAATTTGAATACCTTTTGTTTTTGTTTTGTTGGAACCGAGTTGTGAGAGAAAAGGTTAGTAGATGAAGTTTTGGAATGATCAGTCATCATCTTGCAGGTAATCTCTTTTTAGTGATGGTCCAATATATGAGGATATGGGTAAAAGACTGATGTTGAATCAGCCTATTCAACCTTGTATTTTCACTTTTCAGCCAAGACAAGAAAAAGAAAACGTTTTGCCATCTACTTCATACTCGAATGTAGAAATCCACAGGTTCATAAGTTATGTCGATAGCCATATCAAACTTTGACACAAAGTTGTTGATCCCAAGGCTTCGGCTCATGTCAAAAAGAAAAAACAACGTGATCTCAGACATTTTGATATAGTTCAACACCAGAAACTGTTGTTCTCCATGATATCGTGAAGACATGAGTTCCCTAAACTTTATGTTGCTTTATTAATGCTGTTCAAGCGTCATTATTGGTGGTTTTCAAGAGTTAATGATGTATCCCATAAACCAAAGAAGAAAATAATGGTAACATCAAAACCTCACCTTCGTTGACTTCAATTGTTTGCGCTTAAGGAATTGATTCAATAAATTACATCTCACATTGGAGTATAAATTCTACACCCTTATTTACATGTATCACAAATCACTGCATAAGTAAGGAAAATAACAAAAGATAAAAAGAACAAAGATGGAGTCCATTAGGCTCGAGTCATCATCATCATCATCTCCTACGAGAGCTACGCAATGCTCTCGGAGATGGCAAACACTCAAAGAGATCAAGGAGCAAATTCTCAATGTCTTCACAATTGTATCGGATATGTTTTTTCGCCTATACTAACTTGATTTCTTCCAATAAATCCCTGTAAGACTGAACCACCTTGACTGAGGTTGAGATGTGAAGATCATCGCGGAGCTCTGGATCAGGGACCGACCAACGGGTTTGATTCTTGTAAACATCTTCAAATGCAAGACAGAAGAGTCTGCATCTTTCTCTCAGGGTACCTACAGAGTCGTTGTCTTCTGAGCAAAGCCAGTATGGAGCTCCATGTGGATCTCTCGTAGTCTGTAACATTGTGCTGGTACCTTGCAATGTGTTTCCTCATCCATTCGTCTCCAAACAAGTGTTTCAGCTCTGATCCCTTTACCTTCTGGACCATGTAATGGAAGTTGTTCATCATGAAAATGAATTTGAGGGATTCGTCTGCGAAAAGCTGAGCTTTTCGCTCGAGGCTGGACCTCGAGAACTGAAACGATTGACCGGAGATGTTTAGCCATTGGAGAGAATGTGGAAGGGAGGATGTCTTGTCCAGTTTTCTCGGGGATTGAGTCCCTCAACGTTTATGTTCTGAAGAAGTGAGTTTAGAGTGTCGGTATACTCAGGAGAAGCTTCAAGTAGTTCATTACATACCTGGTCAATGATGAATTCCGCCTCCAGGAAAGGGGCGGAGGATTCAGCTGAGGCTATTGCATCTTTGAACTTTAAGAAGGTTGCGGTTGTACGATCAGCTAGCTTTTTGGTCAGCTCGTGGAATTCCATTCTTAGAAACGCGCCTGTTTCATCAGGGAAGAGGTTATCAACATCCAAGAGAATCTCTGCTGAAACCTCATACATGTTAAGGTAGCGCTCAAGCATTTCTGGCTGGCAAGATCTCAGTGCTACAGCTCACCAAAACTGAGGAGAGATAGAGTTATATCTTTTGAGATTTCAATGAAGCAAGCGGAAGAAATCGACTCAAAGTCTCCCAAGATCTGTTCACATAGCTGTTTCTCACTGGTGAGATAGATCTGAGTAATGATCTTTACAACCCTTGTCCATTTTCTCATTGCAACATTCAAATCCTCCCATTCCATTTTCAGAACATCAACGCAGCTGAATCTTTCCATTTCGAGAATGAACATATACTCATCCAAAGCTTCCCTTCGAACGCTAATGAAAGCTTCACAGAATGCTCGATCATACTCGCAAGCAAACATGGCGTTTGCAATAGCTTTGATGTGAGGAAGGACGCTGGGATCAACTAGATCAGCATTTTGGAATTCTGCTATATGTTCATCGTGTGATGAAGCTTCGACAACAACTTCATCATCTAGGGAGACAAAGGACTCGTCGTACACAATATCCTTTCCACGGGAACTAACAGCCAATATTCAGGCTGTGCATGCAGTTTGTGCTGATGCAGAACATCACAGAGCTCTTTCTCAAGCCTCAACATCGCGATGTCAAGAGCAACAGTAGCTTGGTTGTAAACATCTTTCTCCTTCTGGTTAGTTTTGATGGGCAAAGCTTTAAAACCCATAAGAACTGTGTGAACTTCATACAAGGCTTGAAAGAACTGGATCCGCTTCTGACAGACCAGCTTCCAACATCGTCGACTTGTTTGTCTCCCAACTAATGATTCTCTTCACAGCTTCTTTGAATCTCTCCTGGACCTCAGAGAATCCTGTATCTTCAACTTTGGTATTAATAATCCCAAATGTTGACAAATGTGATTCTAGGTCACTTAGGAGCTTTCTCAAGTTGGCATCGAGGTTGTCATCGGATGCCCTCAGTGCCTTAACAACATGGTGACATGCCTCAAAGACATGATTTTTCACCCGGGAACAGGAAGCATGGATTCAAACGCTGCCATACCCAAATCAAAGACTAGAGCCTAAACTCAACTTATATTCTATGAGACAACTTAAATGCACACAGGCAGAAGAAAGAAAAGTCAAAAGTGTTTCCAGGTGCAGTAAAGACTAGACTAATGGAAACTGTTTGATCAATCCATGAAGATCGTAGGACTGGAGGAGTTTTCTTATAAACTAAGGGCTGTTGAATAAAATAATTACTAAAAAAGCTTAATCCCGAGAACTAGACTTTGGAAAAATCTTAAGTCATCTCCTTGAAGAACACCCGGAATAAAAAAAACAGAGAGGAAGAGGAATCCCCACATGAACATGGTAAAGACCATAACTTGGCAAGCTTAATCCATTAACATCAGTGAAACCCTCTTCAGATCTAACATTTTATTCCTCCTCACGAGACCATACTATCTCTATGAAGAAACAGAGCTATAATAGTATCTCTATGAAGAAAAATCAAGTCAACAGCTTTCCGAAAACCCTCTCTTGCTTCTGCAAAACGGAAGAGGAAATTCAGAAAGAAATTTGAAACCTGATCTGTTCTTTAATTTCACAGAAACATTTTATCATACACTTGGTGAACAAACTGAGTAACGTACCGTGAAACGAGTTCAATCCAACGTTTTAAATTTTTCCGGAAGAAAAATAAAACGAATCACAGGGATAAAAAAATTTCCAGAAGCTTTGTGATTTGACTTCTATATCATCAAAGAACAAATTAATGAAGCAAGAGCAAGAGAATTTAGGCGAGATTATGGGAAAGAAGAAGAAGAAGAAGAAGAAGAAGAAGAAAGAAGGAAGGAAAAAGTTAGGTGCAAGCAACTCTTTATAATAATAAAAAGTTGAAAAATGGAAATAGTATTGGAGCGAAGGCGAGTCCGTAATTTCGTGGATGGCGAACGGTAGAATGAGAAAATAATAAATTTCGCAGCTTTGTTTATTATGTCTTGGCGAATTAAGGCCTCCCAAATCTTATTGACTTTCCCCACATGGTGGGACGAAAGCTAAAGGGTTATAAGTCAATTAACTGAAATTTGGGGGTTGATATATATAACTAAGAAACTTTGTAGTAATCCTACTTATTTCTCATTATTTACTAATGTTATCGATATTTCGTTGGTTATACTTCTCCCCCCAATTCATCTAGAAACGTTCAGTTTGGATGTTGATGTATGTCGTTTTTTTGGTTCTATATCATGGTTTGGTTTTGATTCTTGCAGATGTATGATAACGGTGTTAGGTACATAACGGTGTACAATACCTACATTTTTTATTGTTTCAATGGTTTTTTTTATAGTGAATTACTAGATTCACGGATATTTTCCAAGTTTTAGGAAAATAGGGCACAAAAAGAATTGCACCTTTTTATGTGGCTTTTAGTTGCTAATTGCTATAATAATAAGATTGATTAGTCAATACTTGAAGTTTGACTGGCTCATGACGGGGAAAAAAGACAGTTACATGTATTGATCTTGAACCGTCCGATGATACTGCACGGCTTAGACGAGTAGTTGACAGCTCATTGTAGGACCCAAGAAAGTTTTTCCGAGTCAAAATATATTATTTTCCCTTCTTATTTTTTGCCCTCTTCTCGTAACTCCATCTTATTTTCCCTTCGTATAAATTAAACTACTGTGTTGATAACAAATAAAATAATAAATAAACTTACATGTTTGTCTCAGCAACGCGTAGAATTAGTATTTTAAGTAGCAAATAAAATTTTAAATCATGTTGTTTAAAGATTACTAATATTGTTTAATATGAATTTTGGTCCGACTTAGAGTATAAGTTTTTGTTTTAAAAATCTGGATATATAAAAGAATTATTTGATACGTGATACGTGGATCATAGATTCACATATAATCTCACGGAAAACAATTTAATGCATTGATCTAATAGACGAATTCTGGAGCATATAAAGCATGGAAAAAGCTAATGCATCTTGCACAATAATATTTTGTGATGAGAACTATCATTTACACTTAAAGACAAAACTCTTTGCTCGATATTGACAAACTCTGTAATATCTACCAAAGTTTTGGCACGACATGTTTCCATCGAGCATACAGTCTCGTTTACAAATTGAAAATCTCAAGTTAGCAGTATTTTTTTTGGTTCGATTATTTCGATTACCTAGTTGAGTATTTATTTATTTTTTGGTTAAAAGCCTAGTTGAGTATCTTGCGTATGTATTTATACCAATACCTATAAATGTTAGAGCGATCTCTAAGATTTTTACCTATGCATATATGAGTGAATATGCCACAACATTGTAAAACGACATTTGAAAGATCTTGAAGATGAGCATGACCAAAACTTGTATATTGGCATCAATCTATCATCCCCGATTGAAATCCATGTATATTACATGATAAGTATTATAAAAAAAAATATTACACTGATCATGTGCCTTGAAGTGTTGACTTCATTTATTTCACGGAATTGTACAATAAACGTTACTAATTCACTTGGTTCAGTCTATGTAATGGTTCTTCTAACTCCGTTGGGTAAGCATTTGGTCTAATTTGCTTGATATAATGGCTTTGATTAAAAATCATGGGCTTGGATTCGGCTTTGTAACACATTTTAGTTTTCATGCATTAAATAGAAAACCCATTAAGAAAGAACAAACATTTTTTTTTTTTGTTAAAACTTAAAACCACTGTTCCTATCCAAAGGTTAGAAGCCTACGATGAAGCGCCAAAAGATGAAAAGATACTGAAAAAATGAAAAATTGAGATTTGAGAAAAATAAATAATTGGCGGGGAGTAATTAATCGAATTCAATAGCTCCCGCTCAACTCTCTCCTTTACAAAAACCCTTCCTCTCTATTTCACCTTCATTACCATCACACACATATCTTTTTGATTTAGTGGCTAAGTAGGTTTCGAACGTTTCAGTCGAGAGAAAAAAAATGCAAACTTCGGTGACCCCAGATGCTATTTCCACCGTATTGTCTAACCCTTCTTTTGATTCATCCTCCGATCGACCTGAGATCGTCGTTCGTTGGATCTCAAGCCTATCGGCAATCGATATACGTAAGATTCCTTACTTCTTCATCATCTGGTTTATATTTGATTTCTTAATCTCCGCTTGTTCCGACTCTTGATTAGTGTTCGTTCTCTCCACGATGTTTAGATTCAATCCCGTCTCATATAGTATCATAGCTTTACAATTGTATAAAATCGAGTTCACGTTCTAGTTTACAAATCTATGATAGAGATCTGCTTTTTTTTTTTTTTTTTTTTTTTTTTACTTATATAGCTCTGATGGATCTAGTTTTGGGTTGTGAAGGTTTGTATTTTTCGAATTTGATCTGATTGGATCGTTTACATGTTTTCGTTTTGATTGACAGATTTAGTGCAAACGACGGAAAGACAAAAGTCAAAGCTATGTTTACAGCGTCATTGACACCTGAAATTATTTCTGGAAATATCCAGAATCTGGGTCTGATTCGTCTCATCGATTTCTCAGTTAACGACATTTCAAGCAAATCAACAAAGTAAGACTTCTCTTTTGCTTCTTGTTTCGATTCTTTAATCAACATTTACTAACATGTTTGTTCTCTGTCGTCTCTGTGTCAGATATTTCCTTGTGACAAAATGTGAGGCTGTTGCTTCTCCGCTTGATTCTGAGATTAGCTTGGAGAGTACGAGCGAAGAGGAGGGTGGTGAGCACAAGAAGCAGAGGCTAGAGCACTCTCCTGTGAATGATGTTAAAATTGATGTTTCTACTGGTATCACTTTGAAACCAAAGCAGGATTTTGTTGCCAAATCAGCTTCTCAGATAATGAGTGAACAGAGGGAAAGTAAGCAAAATCTCTTTTTTTTGTCTTTAATGTTTACACTTCTCTGTCAATTTATTATTTATGTGTGTTTGCTTAAACTCGATATGTGTTTTGCAGTGCTGCACCTGCTGCAAGAATGTCCATGACTAGAAGGGTTCATCCACTTGTGTCCTTGAATCCTTACCAAGGAAACTGGACCATCAAAGTCAGAGTCACTAATAAGGGAGTCATGAGAAATTACAAAAACGCTAGAGGTGAAGGATGTGTCTTCAATGTGGAACTTACAGATGAAGAAGTAAGAAAGCTTCCACTTTCATGAAATATCACACTTGTTTAAGATTTTTCTATAATTGTACTCATTATGACTTTTGATGTAATCTAGGGAACACAAATTCAAGCGACAATGTTTAATGATGCTGCAAGGAAGTTTTATGACAGATTCCAATTGGGAAAAGTCTATTATATATCGAGGGGATCACTTAAACTTGCTAACAAGCAGTTCAAGACGGTTCAGAATGATTATGAGATGACTCTGAATGAGAATTCAGAGGTTGAGGAAGCTAGTAATGAAGAAATGTTTGTCCCTGAGACAAAATTCAACTTTGTACCAATTGAAGAGTTGGGTTTGTATGTTAATCAGAAGGAGCTTATTGGTAAGAGCCTTTTTCTCAATAAACATTCATCTTGCAGGTAAATTAGACATTGGTTTAGGATGATAACAACTTGAATGTTATGCTATTTTCCAGATCTTATTGGAGTTGTTCAAAGTGTTTCCCCTACCATGAGTATTAGAAGGAGAACTGACAACGAGATGATCCCCAAGAGGGATATTACTTTGGCTGATGAGTCGAAGAAAACTGTTGTGGTGTCCCTATGGAACGACCTGGCGACTGGCATAGGTCAAGAACTGCTAGACATAGCTGATGAGTCACCCAGATTGCAATCAAGTCTCTCAAGGTTGGAGACTTTCAAGGTAATCTTGGGTTTGATAATTGAACAATATGTTGAAATCACACTTCTTTAATCTTGTTGCTGATAAAAGCCATTATCTCCAGGTGTTTCTTTGTCCACCATCAGCAGAAGCAATGTGGTTATCAACCCTGAATCACCAGAAGCTAAAAAGTTGAAATCTTGGTATGCCTTCTGGATTGAGTGGCTGGTAAAATAAAACTTGTGTGTGTTTATTTAATTAACCTTCCATTTGACTTTTGCAGGTATAATTCAGAAGGAAAGGAAACATCTATGTCTTCCATTGGCTCAGGGATGAGCCCATCTGCCAAGAATGGATCTCGGTCTATGTATATTGATAGAGTCCTTCTCTCTCACATCACAAGCAATCCATCACTAGGCGAGGAAAAGGTACTAAAACGCTGAAATCCCGGTCCTGGAGCAAAATTGCTTAAACATAGAGTTATGGAACTTATTTTTGAGCTTGGATTTCTGTTGCAGCCTGTATTTTTCAGCACTAGGGCTTATATAAGCTTCATCAAACCAGACCAAACAATGTGGTACCAAGCTTGCAAGACTTGTAACAAGAAAGTAACTGAAGCACTTGACTCTGGTTACTGGTGTGAAGGTTGCCAGAAAAAATATGAAGAATGCAGCTTAAGGTGAGAAAGATTCTCAGATTCATAGATCAAACATACTTGGGTAGGATCTTTTCTTCCTTTTTCAGACATCTTAGTTGTGTCCACTTTGGTTGTTGCCAGGTACATAATGGCTGTGAAAGTCACCGACTCAACAGGAGAAACTTGGATTTCCTCATTCAACGATGAAGCAGAGAAGATTCTGGGATGTTCAGCTGACGAGCTCAACAAACTAAGATCAGAGGTAAGGAGATAAAACCCTTTAAAAGCATTGTTAGAGCATTTTGATGTCATATTTTTTTATTGAATGTTTAAATGTGTTTGCAGGAAAGTGACGTAAATGAATATCAGACAAAACTGAAAGAAGCAACCTGGTCATCTCATCTCTTCCGGATCAGTGTCACTCAGAATGAGTATAACGGTGAGAAGAGGCAGAGGGTAACTGTGAAAGGAGTATCTCCAGTTGATTTTGCTGCTGAAAGTAGATTATTGCTCCAAGACATCTCCAACAAGAACAAAGCATCTCATTAGTTGTAGTTTATTTTTTGTTCTCCACCTTAGTAGTTGTTAAGTTTTCACACTATTGGCCTAAAATGTATCACAAACTTTGCATGTAATATAAGCTTTTCTGCAGTTTATAATATTAAGTTTTTAACTTCTTTAAATTGGCTTAAAAGTTCCTTTACAAGCGATCTAGTGTCCATTTGTGAAGTTATCATGGAAATGATATGGTCAATTATTTATCTTTATTGAGGCCAAAGTTTAAAAGATTCAGGCCCATACGTGACCCAAAAAGGCTATTAAAATAATAATATAACTAAACCCCTTCATTTGCTGCTCGAAGCTGCTCGATTTATCTTAAGCCCTAAATCTCGCCGGAAATCTTATCGCCGCGATTTATCTTAACGCTGTTTGATTCCTTGCGTTATTTGAGGTCCAGCAGAGAGCAAATTCGTCGGTGGGTATTGAAATGGAAGAGGAGAACGAAGTGGTGAAGACGTTTGCAGAACTTGGTGTGCGTGAGGAGCTTGCGAAAGCTTTTAGAAAGATTGGGATGGAAAAACCCTTCAAAAATTCAGGCTGAAGCTCTTCCTTATGCTCTTGAAGGTATCTCGACGACCCTTTTGTTTTTGGTGGATTTTCCAATATCTTATGATTCTCTAATCGATGTTTCCCTACGATTGAATCGTTTTAAAGATCCTGTTAAAAAAGCTTGCAACTTTTTTATTATTAAAAAGATTGTTTCCCTACGAATGTGTTGATGTCCATTTCAGGGAAAGATTTAATTGGACTTGCTCAAACCGGTTCTGGTAAAACTGGAGCCTTGGCGTTACCTATCTTGCAAGAACTTCTTGAGTATGTTTATGATCCTGATCCTAAGAAAGGACGTAGACCTTATCCTCCCTTCTTTGCCTGTGTTTTACCTCCCGCGCGTTATGTTTCACTTACCGAGTTTCATGCTTCTAGCTTCTACTTGTTTGGCCGGTCGTAGTCGTTTTGTTTCTTCGATTTTCTGCTCTCCAGGGGGCTTGCAATCCAGATTGCTGAGCAGTTTGAAGCTCCTAGGAGCTGATATAAGTCTTAGGTGTGCTGTGGTAAGCTCATGCTTTGATCATGTTTATCATAATTGAAAGCTTTCTGCTTTAATAAGAATCGAATCGAATCTACCTAAACCGATTCCTGATTTTTCCAGCTTGTTGGAGGTATAGACAGGATGCAACAAACTATTGCTCTTGGGAAACGGCCTCATGTTATTGTACGTTTGTTACTTAAATTGTTTTATGCACTGATCGTGAGTGAATCTTGTAGCTAAGTTTGATATGTTGTTTCATAGGTTGCTACACCTGGTCGTCTTTGGGATCATATGTCTGACACAAAAGGCTTTTCGCTGAAAACATTGAAATATCTGGTAAATTTATGCTTATCTTTTGTTGATCTTTTTTCGTTTTGGTTTAGTCTGTGCTTAGTTCTTATCATTCTTATATTTACTTCACTTTATACAACAGGTTCTTGATGAAGCAGATAGACTGCTGAATGAAGATTTTGAGAAATCTCTTAACATGATTTTGGACGAGATCCCTCGTGACCGTAAAACATATCTTTTTTCAGCGACTATGACTAAAAAGGTAGGAACGTTGCTTGACAGTGTTGTTCTTTTGATAGATCAAACTGTCTCTCTATAATAGTTTGGTGAAGTGGAAGATTTAAGAAGGAATAACTGATTAAAGTCACTAAATTTGTGTTGGCCTCTTAGGTTCGAAAACTTCAAAGGGCATGTTTGAGGAATCCTGTTAAGGTATGGAAACGCTAACTGACTTGAATTGTTTCTTGTCACAGATATCATAGTTTTAGGTATAACAGTTGTATTTTCTTTGCTTACCTCCAGATTGAAGCTGCTTCCAAATATTCCACAGTCGATACTCTTAAACAGCAGTATCGGGTTTGTTGCCGCTAAATACAAGGTACCTTATTTACATCACAAAGCCTGGTAGATAAGAAGAGCAAACACATAAGAGAGTTTTATCTTCTTTTACTATAATGACCTTTTGTATCATTTTAACAGGATTGCTATCTTGTATACATTCTGAGTGAAATGCCTGAATCAACATCTATGATTTTCACCCGAACATGTGATGGTACTGTCTTTTCTGGCATTGGTGCTTAGGAGCCTTGGTTTTAGAGCCATTCCTATCAGTGGGCAAATGACTCAGGTAAATGATGCATGCTAGTTTTTAAACATTTCATGACACCTTCTCTCAGAAATTTCTCATTCTTTGCGAAATGTTTGCAGTCAAAGAGACTAGGAGCATTGAATAAGTTCAAAGCAGGGGAATGTAATATCTTGGTTTGTACTGATGTGGCTAGTAGAGGGCTTGATATCCCATCGGTTGATATGGTTATCAATTACGACATTCCCACAAATTCAAAGGTTAGCCCTTTTCTTTCTTCTCATGAATACAATTTCTCTCTTGTTTCTAATGAATCAATAATCTTTGAGAACACACATTGATCTTCCAAATTTGGGTCATAGGATTACATTCACAGAGTGGGAAGAACCGCCGTGCTGGACGTTCTGGTGTGGGGATATCGCTTGTAAACCAGTATGAGCTCGAATGGTATATACAAATAGAAAAACTCATCGGTAAGTAAAAATATATGCGAGATAGATTTTTTATATTTGTTCTCTAGACATTTGACTGTGTTTTGACATTCAGGCAAGAAACTACCAGAATATCCAGCTGAAGAAGACGAAGTCTTGTCATTGTTGGAGAGAGTTTCAGAAGCCAAAAAATTGTCCGCAATGGTATTTTGACTCTGCATTTGTACTACTACTACATGTTAAAGGTTAATTATTTTTGCTTATAATTTAGAATTATAGAGAATTGAATTATGTGTTTTTTTTCTGGTAAATTTTGTTGTAGAATATGAAAGAATCAGGAGGTAGGAAGAAGAGAAGGGGAGAAGATGATGAAGAGAGTGAGAGGTTCTTAGGAGGTCACAAAGACAGAGGTCATAAAGACAAGAAATCTTCTAAGAAGTTCAAACGATAAAATGGCTCTGTTTGTATTGTTTTTCCAATAACTTTGAATTGAAGTTTTTCATATGAACTTGGGGAATTTAATCAATTATGTACTCGTAATTTGTATTCTGTTTGCTTCTGAAAGACTGAAATTATGCTAAGTGGTTTAAAAGCTCTGGTCTCTTCTCTGTTCTTGCTGGCGCTGCTGTTTTTGGTATTCTCTCTAATTTGCAGAAATCTGGTTAAACCGGCTATATGTTTTCGGTTCCCCAATGCAGTTAACCAATCAGATAAGCCAGTCTAGTTAACTTCTTCTGCTCTCACTTGAACTCCAATTTTTGTATAAGAACACAACTTTATAATGGATTTGTTATGAAATTAAATGTTTATGAAGAAGTACAATACCCAAAAGAAAGATTGAAGGCTGAAAAACAAAAACTGAAGGAAAAAAATTCAACAATATCAAAAAACTAAACCGACGAAAGAAAAGCCAAAAAAAGACTTACCACATCAACTCAACTCAAGTAGTAGCCCATAAAAAAATAATTTGCAAAACAAAAATTTTAAACTATTCTCTTATGGAGGCACCGTTAAAAAGCAAGTCAAGAAGAACCACCACCGTGAGGCCCACCACGTCCTCCTCCTCCGCCTCCCCCTCCACTGCCTCCGTTTTGAGGCACCCTTTGATGACCTTCTCCACCCTTCCGTGGCGTTGAGGTCTTTGGTCTACCAGGACTCTCACCTCCTCCTCCCCTTCCATAGCCTCCTCCTCCTCCTCCACCGCCCTCCTTTGAAACTTTCATTTCGAAGCTTCCTCTTCCGAAAAGTACCTTCCCCTACTACCTCCACTGTTCCCTCCTGCAAAAAAAGATTAAACCCATCTTTCATATTACACAAAAACTGTTCACTAAACCATCTTTTTCTTGCTGAGGTCTCTCATGCTTGTTACCTCTACTGTTAGTTTTCTTCTCCTCTACAACAGCTTGACGATCCCCAATTGTAACCAAGCAGGCCTACATGTACAAACACAAGAATCAGATTCATATAGAAGACGCTCAAAGAGACTCAAGGATTATACAAGGAATAAAGAGGATTTCAAGGCTATGGTTTACCTCAAGCGCACTCTGCTTTCCACTAGATGTTTCGAATTCCACAAAACCAAAACAGAAACCTTGCTGCTGAGAGTCACAAACACGTGTAAGAAACCAACAAGCGAAGGGGTTTGGACAAGATTGTTGGGTATTATATCAAACCTTATTGCTTCTGACTTGAATCCCCTCATGCTTTATTGCACCAAAGTTCTTGAACACTTCTTCAAGTTGTGTTGGTGTGGAGTCAAACGGCAAATTTCAACATAAATCGAATGACTATCATCTGTAATACCAAGTTAAAAAAAAAAAAAAATAAAAAAATAACCAAGGGCTTGTGCATATTCAAACAGCCAAATGAGAAGAAACTACGAACCTTCCACATCAACATTGCTATTATTTGGAACATTATCAGGAGCTGAGGCATGCTCAGCAGGAGGAGCTATCGGCTTCTGGTTGGTACTGACTGGAGCTGCTCGTTGCTTGTTCCGAGCAACGTGTGTTGGTGCTGGACCGCTTTTCTTCAGTTTGAGCTGTTAAACACACACAGAGACTTCATAAGGTTCACTAAAAACGAAAAAAAAAACAAAACAGTTAGTAGGCGGTGGTCTCGGACTCACGATGGAAGCATAAGAATGCTTAGGAGCATCTCCTTGAGACACTGATAAAACTTCATTATGACTTAATTGAGTAGGAGGTTCGATAGGCTCAACGTCAACAACAACTCCTTCATCTTTATCAGAAGGATCATACACCTCCGCCACATTGTCAAGATCTTCCTCCTCAATAGAAGCAACTGGCTCAGGTTCTACCTCGGCCTCATGACTAACAATAACACGTTCTGACGCCAAGTAAAGGGATGTTAATATCCTAACCAGACTATAACCGAATTCTATGTGGTAAGAAAAAAACAAAACCATGGATCTTTCTTGGTACCTGGTTCCACAGGAGCCTGAACATCCCTGGTGGTTCCATTGATGGCGACAGAGCGGGCTTGTACCGCCACCTCTTTCTCCTCGAGGAATCGAAACACGCCATTTAAGACAAAGTATCCCTTCTCTTGAGGAGACAAGAACAAAGTTTGACAGAACTTCTTCATCACATTATCGTTCCCGGTTAAACGTCCTGTAACCAGCACGATAACGCCCCTCTCATGCGACTCTTGAGCATCGGCAGTTTCTATCTCGGCCGTAGTACTTCTATATTTCAACGACAGAATCTTATCGTTGATCGCCTGAAATCCAAAGTGGAACCAAGTTTAATGAAATTCAGAAGAAAACATCAACATAGAGCAATGTTGAAGTAATTGACTTTATGATCTCACTTGCATAGTTGTGACAGTAGTCACAACACCGGTAACATCAGGTCGGGTTAACAAGCTCGAATCCTGATAAAACCGTGAACTAAACCGGGAGATTGGTGAAGAATATGATAGTATTGCTCCACAAAGGCACGACCAACAACCTCAGCACCAGGGGAAGAGCTAGCTTCCTGCTGTGCCATCTATTTAAATACCAATTAAGAGTAAATTATCAGCAAAATTTACCAATTAAGTTAATTAAAATTAACATTAATCAAGCTCTGTATTGTATCATTTAAGACTTAACTATTGAGACAATCTTCTCTGATATGAATCGTTTTAGCATTTAATTTTATTCATTAATAACCTAAAGGCTGATTCGATCTCGTAGAACTCAGATAAAAGTCAACGATCTAATAGAAAGTCTTTAAGATTTCACTGTTCTAGATGAAATTAAGCTTACACACTAAAAACCCTAAAAGATCACAACACTTTTTTACAAGAACAAAACTAATTCAGAAATGAAACAACAAATAATGAAATTGGGAAAATGTTTGTGAGAAATGAATCGAGAAGAAAAGTAAAATGAAAGAATGAGTCAGATCAAGCTGGATAAAGAAAGAGAGAGAGAGAGAGAGAGATTGAGATTGGAGCAAATCGAGAAAGAATCAAAGGAATAAGATCGAAAGAGGAAAGGAGTGTAGTTGTGTACTTACAGTGATCTGAGGGAGAGAAGGACAAAGAGAGATCTGCAGCAGAAGCTACGAAACAGAGGAGAGGACGAGAGAGACAGCGACAGACGGAGAGAGAGGGAGCTGATTGAGATAAGGAATCAAAAGTACAATGTTTAGTTTGGTTCTGTTCAGTTCGGTACGGCCCACGAAGACTTAAACTTGGGCTTCTTATTTTAGTTCTTCTGTCTTGTTTTGTTTTTATAAAATGTTTGGTCTTTCTCTTCAAAGTTTTTTTCCTTTTTAATGCCTAAACCCGTAATTAGGATTTAAACTTACGAACAATACGAATAAGATTTATACCTGCAGTGATCTCATGAATGGTTTGGGTAATAGTTGTATAATTTGTTCACAGATTTCATGTCATCCAAATGAATAATCTAACTGAGTTTCAAAAAATTAGGCAAAAATTTTAAACTCAGCTAGCTGATCCGAATTGGATCATTTAACTAAAGTTGAATCAGCTAAAAAAGTAAATGACAAATATGCCCATCATTTAATAAAAAAACTATACACGAAAATTATACCCTTTCCTTTCTCTTCTTCGCGACCTCGATTTCGATCTCTCATCAACCCTAAATCTCTGAGTCATCGGAGTCATCGGAGCTCATCGGTTGTTCGTCGTCGCACTTTTCCCTTCACATGTCATTTGATGCTTTTTTCTATTTTTCTAAGATTTTAATTTTACACTTGCTGCCAAACTCTAATCATGTAGGAAAAGAACTTATGGATCTCAGAATCGATAAATAGAGAATTTATGGATCTGGGTTTGTCAAGCTCTGATCGAGGGAGAAGAATTTAGCTAGATGATTTATATTTTCATAGGAGAAGCTCTGATCTGGGTTTGTTTTGCTGTGATTTTGATGTTTTGGTGATGACGATGTTTATTAGCTTCTTTTAATCGATGTTTGTTCTTCTTTGATAAACTCTCGAATCTTAACATTCTTCACTAATATCTAACTTTGATGATAAATTAACAATGCACCATTACTAAAAAGAATTTTTTTTTTTAATTATGGACAACTTTAACAAGGCATGGTTATTTTAGGTGTTCTTATTCATTAAAATTCACGGATAACTAAAACATTGGAAAAATAATACGACTTCTCAAATGCTATTATTATATCATCGTGTGTGTTTTGGAGTATAACATTTAGAATTAGCTAAAAGTTTAAAAGTAAACTGAAAGTAGAAACGACATATATAATTAAAGATAATTTAAACTCTATTTTGTGGTAGGAGGAGTTGCCCCAGCAATTCTTGAGCATTGTTCTTTCAACATAGGAGGAAAAAATGGAATGAAAGGAATTTTGGGCAAGCAATTGGCTTCAACTTCCAAAAATGCTTTGCAACAAGCCGGACCTAAGTTACCAAACTGTAGAGTGAAAATAGACTGAGAAATTTCTGCAAGACATCCTGGAATATTCATCACCAATGACCAACATTTTGTTATATCAGGTAGTCCAGGCATACCAGGAATCGGCTGGAATGGAAATGTAAAAGGAAATGGAGCTGGAAACTGTGGTAACTGAGCATTTACAGAGACTACGATGCATAGGACCGCTAGAAGTGAAATCACATTTTTGATAGACATAATGAGATATTGAGAAGAAGGAAAAACCTTAGTATAGCCAAATATATGCTTAATGCTTGATTTGTTTTGATTGATGAGCAACACAATAAGATCCTTGCTTATTTATATGGAAGAAAACGAAACTGTTGTATTAATTATCTTGATAAAACGTCTTTGAATTCTCATATTAGGTATTTGATTCCGTTTTATAAATTTAAAAGAGAGTCAAAACTCCTGAGTGACATTAACTAAGAAGTATTGACTATCAAGAGGCAATAAAAATATTACAGGTCCCCTTACTCAAGCAATGGTATATTCAAAATTTACATCAATAAAACCGGTTTACAGTACTCTTTTTGGTTTGAATTTATTTGAATCGATCTTATTCAGGTTTGGTTTCTAACAAATTACATACAATGGAGTTATCCATGACTTGTCGTAGGAATTTCACTAGGTGAGATTTTTTGCCCATATGTTCTGAGAATTATTTGAAGATACGCTGTAGCTGCTAGCATCAAAATTCTGTGAACATGAAGCTGAATTGTAAATAATCATATATAAATCCATTCTGGTTCTGTTGATATCTCTAGTACACTTGGGAGTGTATATCAACTTTATTTTCTTTCTAGTCCTCTGGTTCTGTCTTTCTCTATGACAAGAGACCACAATAGCTTTTTATTGTTTCGTTTGTTAGAACAGTCTCCTTTGTGTTCTTGTATGCCACGGAAACCGTAAATGACTTTAGGGCTTGGGCTTATGATCAATTTCAGCTCAGCCCACCGCTTTCCCAATCTGGTTTGATCCTCAAACTTAAAGGCAGTTTCAGTTGTGGTTATATTTTTTTTTTCCCTTTTTTTTAATCGCACATCGACAGTGCTTCGTGCTTTCATTCTTAAACAAGAATCATACTTGGATAAAACCTTCGTGCAACTTAATTAATGAGGTGTGACTACATTGTAGTGTATTATTTGTAAAACTAAACATTTGTATTATACTGCCAAACTGAAAATTTTCTAAATATTGAGTTTAACGATTGTTGCCGTGATTGTTATTATATCATTGCAATACATGTCATCAAACTAACCTTATTTTTAACGTTAAAAAAAATGAGACAACGGTTAACATAATTATAATAAGAATCTATTTTGTTGGAGGAGGAACTGCGCCAACAATTTTTGAACATTGCTTCTTCAACATTGGAAGGAAAAATAGATTGAATGGAAATTTTGGTATGCAGTTGGCTTCAGCGTCCAAAAATGCTTTGCAACAAGCAAGACTTATGTTACCAAATTTTCCAGTGAATATTGATTGAGAAATCTCTGCAATGCATCCTGGAATATACCAACATTTTCTTTGATAAGGTAATCTCCCCATTCCCATATCACGAATCGGTTGGAATGGAAATGGAATCGGAAACTGTGGTAGTTGAGCATTTACAGAAAACAAACCGCATATAACCGCAAGAACAAAAATCATGTTTTTGATAGCCATAATGAGGGAAAAACAAAAGTTTCAAAGAGTCGAATATATGATTCTTTCTCGAGCTTGTTTTGGAATGATGAATAATACTAAGATCCTTAGTTATTTATAGGGTACGAAACTAGCTATGGTATGTATACTAATAATCGTCTATATGAAACGACTTCGAATTTATATTAGGTATTTAATATTTAATTAGCAGTTTCATTTTCTCTGATTTACTTGTCAGTTTCTAAAATGGAAATAAAGTCGAACCCGTGACGAGCAACCGTAATTAGAAATGTAAGACTATATAGTGTTTTTTTTGTTGACTATTGACTATTGACTATTGACTACTGAGAGGAGATGAATTATATAACTGGTGGCCCTTAACCAAACCGGAATAGCTTTACAACTAATCCAATAAAACCGGTTATTATTTCATCCTCTCTCCCCTCGTAAGCGACAGTGGTCGAAGACAATCTACTGTCCCGGAGATTTAACCCTGCCGATCGACTGCAACGCACGCTTTGAAACACGATGCTATAGTTCCGTTGTCGAAAAAGAATATATGGTTCACTTGATAATGACCGAAGAAGCGTAACGGAGGGAAGGCGTCAAAGGTGAGGAGTAAGTACGATTTAGCTCGCCTATTTCTGAACCGATTAAGATTTTGCTGGCATCAATATATAAGTCTGCATAGTGTTTAGGTTTACATGTGATTGCTTATATATATTCTTTTAATTTCAGCAAATAGCTACGCATTTTGGGAAACAACTTATACAATAAAGTTATAAAGGCCATTTTGGGCTTCAAGTTTGGTTTCTTAGAGTTTCCATGGAGTTTTTACACTTTGTGAGATTTGTCACTATAAGCTTACTACATTGGTTTTAGGTGACAATTTTGTTGCAGGTTTTGACCCATATATATATATATATATATATATATATATTTTGGGTACCCATTTTAATTATTTGTGTGTTGTATATAGTATATATAGCCTAGTTTAGTGGAGGAACTACATCTTAATCAATACAAATATATATTTGATCTTTTTAGGATTAACCAGTATACAATTTGTGTCTATCTGAGAAAGCTCAATTTTATCCAATGGGTTGCTGAATTATCATCTTAGGTCAATCAAGAAACAGACACCAATTAGGACAATCATCTTTCTCTTTATCTCTGAGGTCTTGGCACACTAAGCTAGCTAAATCAAGTATGCTAATAGGAATATTTGAGGATTCAAATAATTAAGTGTCATGGGTTTATGAACTCACATGATCTTTATAAATGTTTTCTGATACTAAAAGCCAGTCTCAGCCATTCTGTACTGTAAAAATGTTTCCACAGCATTTGTTAAAGTTCAATGCATGGAGTACAGTTTTTTGAGTCATGGGATTGCTTTTATTTTACTAGGTCCAAGCTTAAAAAGCATTATCTGCAATAATTTCTTTGTCAATTGTCTCCTTTGCTTATTGCTCCCTCAGACATTAATTAAAGGCACTTCACTACTCTATTACAGTAACTTTTCTACTGCATTTTCTCTTCCCTTTGCAGGTTCATATCTTCCCTTTGTCTCCTCTCAGTCCCTCGAGACTATTTAGCTTACCGACAAAGAAAGGAATCCAAATGAATATTACAAACGATATTCAACAAAACAGAGTAAATTTGTCTACCTTATGAAGTTATGTGTACGCCATTTACCTCCATACATCCATAAAAGCCAACCCTTGTCTTGGCATATAAAACTTCATATTATTATATATAGATCTGTCTTATATGAACCCATGAATTATGTTCTTCTTAATATTATAGTATTTTCCAAATATGAAGAGAGATTGGTTTGATATTGTAATAGTAAAAACACGAGAGAAACGAGTAGTTTCAGTGCAGCAAACTCTGGAGACACCTTTACTGCATCAATAATACAAAAAGAAGCAGTTATCTATGTATGTCATTATGTCAGTATCAGCATGTGTATGCATAAACATGTATATATGGGTGCATGCATGTGTGTATTTATATGTAGTTAAAAATTTTACTTTTTGGTGGGTTTTACTCCTTTTGGTGTCGTCTCTTACAAGGACCTGTCGTTGTCTGTCTCAGCATGAGCCTTCTGCATTTACTGACGCTCAGACCCGAAAACGACGCTTCAGAACCTAAAGACAAAAATAAAGATGAAGACGTTCTTAGGCTATCGTGTACTGTAGATAATGAACGACACCGTTTTAGCTCTAAGATTGTGTTTTCATTCTCTTGTAGTTGAAAGAAATAAGAGAGATGTCAGATGTGGATGTTATGATTAGTTGATATCACATAACGCGAGTATGGAAATTTTGATATTTTTGATCATTTGTTAGAATTTAGAAATTCTGGTATTTAGTCCGATTTGTGACTCTGTACACGTTGTGATGGCGATAGCTTAATACCAACTTGTCTAAATTATTGTTTTTTTTTCTTTTGGACAATTACACACAATTCCATCATTTTTGTTCTACTGATGCTTGTATCTTTAAGTTATAAAGCGTTTTATATCAGTTCACTATTCAGTAGGTTGGTAAACAATAAAATAAAAAAATTAGGAGTTTGCTAAGTTTTTAATGAGAATTTTTTTTTTCCAACCTTGATGAAGAATTTATATAAGTTAGAAAACAATGGAGGAGGAATTTAAGAGAAAATAAAGATGCTTTTCTTGACCTAAAATGTCTTGATTATATATGTTGTGAGTTTTGGATGCAAGAATCTGTGTTCCCACATCAAAAGACAAAAATATCCATTCCCCTAACCTTTTTTTTTTTTTTTTTGGCGTCTGTCCATTCCCTAACTAAAAAATGAAATGAAATTGTTATACTTATATCTGTGGTTAACACTAATGGTATATATACAGTCCCACCTGATTAAACCCTAAAGGTTGTCTTAAGATAGAATATACTAAGTATGTTTCTAACTTTATAACATTATCGTTAAAAAATGGTTGGCTGATAGAAACACTGAAATTTCTTATATCAGTGTCATTCAACTGGGTTACAATAGGCCAGTGAGTATAAATTGATAATCTCAAAATGTTAAATGATGAACTAAAATAGTAGATTTGAGCCAATCATATTCAGCCTAAAGTCAGAGGTATCGACCAAATCTATATATACATGTATATAATACAAACATATATATATATATATATATATATAACGTTTATGGTCTTGCATGTATAAAAGTATAAGCTTATACAGATCAGAAGATCTATGCTCGAAAAGTCGGAGGATATTATGTCCAGAAGCTCAAGTTCCATTATCATCATTCAGCATTCATCATTCATCACCATCTCTATATTCTCAATCTCTACTCTTCTTCTTAGTGCAGTCTGTAGAGACTTTTGACACCCGTACGTATATATAATTACTGACCTAGGATTCGGTTGCTTTTTGTCAACATGATGATTAACGTCGTAGGATAAAGAAATTCATATAAATATATCTTAGGAAATTATGTTTATATATAAAACGCAGGAACAACTTTTACGACGATTAAAAAAGAAAGAAAAACTTTTACGATGATGTAAAAAAAAAAAACTTTTACGATGGTCGAACTATTACAATTAATTATACGTAGGATTTATTTTAAAACATATATACACATAGTTCGGTGCAAAATCCTCTGTCCTGGTCATACATTATTCTCTACAATATGATATCCGTTATTATAATTACGATCGTAGTTTTTCGTTTGATATATACATCTTGTCGATTATTATTTCCAATTTTCTTTAGCCAAAAAAAAAAAATATATATATATATATCAAAAATATTTTTTAATCCCCCAAAAAAAAAAATCCTTGAGTTATAGCACATTGGTGTCAAAGACAAATTTGTAAGGGTAAGTGAAAAAATCAATGCTAAATATTTAGAAATACTGCGACTGTAATTTTAAATTAGTTTAAACAAATTCAAGTTTTGGGTTTGGCAGGCATAAACGGTTGGGATTCTGCAAGCCCAAATCAACTCCCTATTAGTATGATATTGTTCGTTTTGGGCTCAAATGGCAAAGTCTGCACGAATTTCTTTTGGACTCCTCCCCAAAAGGCCTCATACTAATTAGAGATTGACTTGTCTTATATATTAGAAACTTATGTTCTAATCTTCCGATGTGGGACATTAGCTTGACTCCCAATAATCCCCCCTCAAACAATGAACCACGAACTTTAACCTCCCCACCAGCGAAACCTTGGCACCTTGACACTGGAAACCTTTATTCGCATGGTTCTCTTGAGGCACTTTTCTAATTGTGTCACATTGAGGGCTCCTCCCACACCGACTTTTATAGGTCCACAACTTTTAACCTAGGCTCTGATACCAACTGTTGGAATTCTGCAAGCCCAAGTCAACTCTCTATTAGGATGATATTGTTCGCTTTGGGCCAAGTGGCAAAATCCGCACGAATTTTTTTTGGGCTCCTCCCCAAAAGGCCTCATACAAATTAGAGATTGACTTGTCTTATATATTAGAAACTTATGTTCTAATCTTTCGATGTGAGACATTGGCTTGACTCCCAATATAAACAACCAACAATGTCATCGCCAATGACGAAAGGCGGCTTTGGTAGTGGGGTACTTTCGACGAATTAGGGGCGAGTGTGTTGGTACGAAAATGTTGTTATGACAAATTTCACTTAAAGTTTTCTGAATATATTTGCATAATTAATATTGTTGCAATCACATATTTAAACTCATACTCTGATTTAGGCCAATATATATACTAATGACACAAATTATATAAAAGTATATACAGTCTATGCATGATCTATGATCACTATAAAACAAAATTTGATAATATTTTTTTTTTATTTACCACAATATCCAAAAAGATGGTTGGAAATGCCTTTATGAAGGCTTCTAAGCACTTTCTTAAAATGATCGGAACCATTGATGTGAGAATACAATTACCAAAATTTAACTGATTACTACGAAATACACTATATTTTATTTTATTTATATATTTGAAAGAATATAATAAAATTGTCACAAACTTTCTGTTGCAAGAAAATTAGATACAGATTTTGTTTGGTGCAAGGAATATCTATGAATTTATATGTGAAAATTTTGCTGCAAATTTGGTAATGAATTTCATCACAAGGCTACAATGAGTATATGATATAATTAGTGTTGCAACAAATCTAAACCGGAGTTTGAAATCATATATAGTAGGGGTGGACATTCCGGTTTACGGTTTAGTTCAGGTTCAGATTCTTCAGTTTTATAGTTTTTTGGTTCTATATAAAATAAATTATTTAAAAACCAATTGAAATACGGTTTAGTGTGGTTCGGTTTTCTTTGGTTTATGGTTTTAATGGTTTTAACCATAGTTAATTCGGTTCGATTTGGTTTAATTTCGGTTCTTGTTGATGATTTCATGATTTTACAAAAAATAATAATTAAAATTTTAAAATCAAAACATTGAATTTGTAATTGTATTTTTATTTTTAAAAAGTTAAAACTCAAAATCGAATCATTGAAAAGTTAAAACTAAAAATCGATTCTATTGGAAAACTTAAAGAGAATAGAAGTAAAATTTAGTAATGCGGTTTGTGAAAATAATTTGATAAAACTCTAATTAAAAAATGATCCAAAACCTTAAATTATACATAAAGTGCTTATATATCTAAAGTTTTTTTATCTTTCTTTTATTAATTTTTTATGCAACCGGTTTAATGTATTTTTGTTAAGTTTTTTTAAAACTATGTAACATATGTATCTATTTAAGTATATATAAAAAGTATATTTTTAAATTTTTTAAAAACTGCGATTTTACAGTTTTAAACTAAACCAAAACCGAAATAACTTTTATAGTGGTAACCAAACGAGTTTTTAAACAAAATCGAAATTAAATCGAATCACCAATTTACGGTTTGGTTCGGTTCGATTTTTTGATTACGGTTATTTTGCCCACTCCTAATATATATATATATATATATATATATGTCTCTTTTTTCATTTTTGTCAATATATAACCGACTATATATTATTCGTAACAACCCAATTGGGTTAAAGGCGCGGTCAATTATAGAAGACTTTAGAGTATTGAATATTGATCAAGTAGGATACAAAGAGGAAAAAAATCGTGTGATTGTGGGCAAAAATCTCAGTGGCGAAGACACATAGAAGAGAAGTGGTCCACATTGTGAGTATTTAAGCATTAGATGCTTTAAAGAAAAACCTATACTCTTTGGTCCATTCTCTATCTCAGAAACAGACGCTTACCTTCTCTAGCTGTCAATCTATTATATCTATTTACATATACGTTTATAATATAACCCACATGTTATTAATTAGAAATAAAAGCATCCCAACAATTTGATTTTAACAAGTCTACATTTCATTATCACTAAATTTAGGGTTTCATAAAGTTGATTCGTTAATAATGTGATTCAACAAAATCTCTACAGGTAAAATTTGATATCTTCTAAAACTACTGTAGGATGAAGCGAGCGTGCTACAGAATATAAAACGGCCATTAGTTCTCTCTTTTTTTTTCTATCTTCTAATTTGAAAGTTTTTAAAATTTATAAAAATTTTACGTCATAAAATTTTCAAGCTCTTGTAAATAATATTTTACAATTGAATGCTCTTTTACACTTTTACCAATATTTATTTTTACTTTTAAACTTCTTGTTACCATTTATAATTATTAATAATATTCAACGGCATATTTAAAACCAATCAACCAATCACTTCTTCTAAATGCTATTTTTCAAACAATTGTAAATGGAGGTTTACCGCGCGGGTTTTCTTAATGGCTACTCGATTAACCTTTTTTTTTTTGTTACCAATGGAAATTAATATAGAAAACGACAGTGATTAGTGATTACAAATTACTTGGGTAACAAATTAAACTAAATCAAAAACTTAAGTCAGGAACCAAAACTGAAATACTAAAAAATTTCTTTTTTAAAGTTTTTATTTTTGTCAACTATATATTTTAAAGTTTTATTATATATATAATTTATGTGACTGTGAGTGTAACGAAACATGTACATTCCCATCACAGAATCAATACACTATACATAAATTGCTCCTCTTTTGTCTTTATGCATAAATTCCTTTCATACCCAAAAAAAAACCCTAGGGACTGGAATATAACATAAAAATATAATTCATTTATTATTTAACTTCCGCAATCATTATAATATACATATATAATTCGAGTTTCCAAAAAAAGAAATACTGCACATTCCTCTGCCTCCTTATCTCTTCCTTCTTCTTCTCTATCAAGCTAGATCTTGAACTGGGACTCAAGCTTACCAGTCTTCAATCTATGTAAGAACACACAATCATGTTTGAATTTCAAATTACTAAGAGCTTTCTTTTCTTAGACGCACGCAGATCCAAGAAGGAGATCGATCATATCTATTTTGCTTTGCTTTCATGTGAATTTTTCTCCCAAACATTTTACAAAGCAACAAATTCATCACTTCACCTCAATTTCATTCAATTAGAAGCTAACAACAACTAATTCTTCTCTTCTTGTTTTATTTTCTGTTAAATTAGTTATTTTCTTCCCTTCTTGTTTCAGATCTGTTCTTCATCACACCAAATTGAGTACTGAAGATCTTATTGAGTGAATTAAAAGAAATGAGATCAAGAGAATGCGATGAAGAGGAGATTCAAGCAAAGCAAGAAGGAGTAAACTTAAACCACATGTTGCAGCAGCAACAACCGAGTTCAGTATCATCTTCAAGGCAATGGACCTCAGCTTTTAGAAATCCAAGAATCGTCCGAGTCTCGAGAACATTCGGTGGCAAAGACAGACACAGTAAAGTCTGCACAGTCCGTGGTCTTCGAGACCGGAGGATAAGGTTGTCCGTACCAACAGCTATTCAGCTCTACGACCTTCAAGATCGATTAGGGCTGAGTCAGCCAAGCAAAGTCATTGATTGGTTACTCGACGCAGCCAAAGATGACGTGGACAAACTCCCTCCTCTACAATTCCCACATGGCTTTAACCAAATGTATCCAAATCTCATCTTCGGAAACTCCGGAATCGGAGAATCATCATCAACAGCATTTCCAGGAACCAATCTCGGGTTCTTGGAAAACTGGGATCTTGGTGGTTCTTCAAGAACAAGATCAAGAATAAACGACACTACTACAACGACCCAGAGAGAAAGTTTCGATCTTGATAAAGGCAAATGGATCAAGCACGATGAGAATAGTAATCAAGAACATGGGTTCGACACCAATCATCAACATTTCTCTTTGACCAATCCCTACAACAACAACAATACTTCCTCGTATTACAACCTCGGACATCTTCAACAATCATTAGACCAATCTGGTAATAACGTTACTGTCGCAATATCTAATGTTGCTGCTAATAACAACAATAATCTCAATTTGCCTCCTCCTTCCTCGTCTGCCGGAGACGGATCCCAGCTGTTTTTCGGTCCTACTCCTCCGGCAATGAGTTCTCTATTTCCGACATATCCTTCGCTTCTCGGAGCTTCCCATCATCATCATAATCATCATGTCGTGGATGGAGCTGGTCATCTTCAGCTCTTTGGCTCGAATTCTAATACGGCGTCACAGCAACAGCTGATGATGACGGGTAATACTAGTTTGATTAGACCATTTCATCATTTGATGAGCTCGAATCATGATACGGATCGTCATCATAGTAGCGAAAATGATTCTGATTCGTGAAACATTTAATATACCTATACTATACATAAATATGTTATATGTATACGTATTCTTCTATATTTTTATATATATGCGTATTGTTGGATTGCTAATTTTAATATCTTTTTAGTGTATGTAGAGAATTTTAATAATCTCGGATATGGATTCGAACAAAGATATTCATAATTCGAGGTTTGGTTGCTATATGATATCTATATATATTTTTGAGTTTTGACTTATCTATTTAGTTTTTTTTTTCTTACTTTTGAAATTAGATGAGTTCTCCTTGAATGTCTTTTCTGCATTCATTTATGAATATATTACACACTAGAGTTACTCAAGTAAAGGAGTTGTTCAATATAATGTAGGTCTATATATATATATATATATCCCATAACCATCTAAACAAAAATGTAGAGAATCTTTGACATAATCTATAGTTTTCATGTATAATTTCGATTAGTAAATCATCTTAGTTGATTGTATTTCATAAGTTAGGATTTTGAGTTTTAGAAATATGGAATTAGTTACTATTGTTACGGATTTGAGAAAGCATTTACATTACGACCAACGTTGTGTTAGCTACCTCCACGAAAAAACACTATTGCTGGATGTATAAAATAGATAGTTTAGATTACATGTTTCCAAAAAAGAATAAGAGTATAAATATAATTCTAATTCAGACATAAATCGACTTGATCAACCGCAAAGTTAGCTCAACAAGACTTCGTGTTATGCAAGCAACATGCGAGTGTAATCAAATTTAAAACATATTAACAGTCACGTATATTGGTTTAAACGTATTTAGGAAAGTAAAGAAACAGAAGGGTCGTTGCTTGTCATGTGTCAGAAAAACATCAATAAGTTTCAAATAATTTTATGACCACCATCATTCATTTTTTATAATTAAACAACTACGTAAATTTGTACGGGCATATTAATTACGAATGTATCCATATGAATATATATGTACATTCATATGCTATATATAGATAGAAAACTACAAGTATAGATAGGTTACTGTTCACAATGCCTAGAAGCACGGCAATATATAATGCATGCCAAACCCTAGCCTCGTGTGTAAAAATATGCGTCACGCCCACAATAATGTATATATGTATACATAAATGAGTATGTACTATATATTTCTAAAAAAAGTGAGTATCTACTAATTAAGAAAGTGATGGTTACCAAAAACAAAATGAAGTTGAGCATGTATACATGTAAGACGAATTAGTTGAAATAGCTAGCGTTTTCAAAATCTCCGTATTTGCTGACTTTTGATTAATTTCTCAAAAATCAAAGTTCAAAGAAATCGCTGGTGGTCTTTAGTCGACACACGCGCGACTGATTTCAGTAAGAGAGCCTATGAATATGATGGGATTATATTCATAAGTACATTCACATTCACGTGTGTGTGACTCTGTGTGAGGGAGAGAGTGATAATGTAAAAATGCATGTAAAGGAATGATATATAAAAATTTGCGTACTTAATTAACATATTTATTATTTTGGAGAAAATAACATTTCTCAACGTTTTCTTTATTAAGTAAATACTAAATTACGTTTCTTCTGTGTTTTTTTTCATAAATATTTTTAAATTATACAAATATCTATTATAAAGGTAAAATTAGGATTATCTTGAAAAACAATTTGAAACCTTACATAAATGTGTACACTAATAACAACGTTCTCTCTATAGATATGTCTTCTTTGACTGAACAATCTATGATTTGTAATCTTTGACATATGATACATATGATATATATATATATATATATATATATATATCAGTCAAACCTCCTTATAACCTTAAGTTCTTGGTCATAATACCACCAAAATCAAATAAAGAAATAATAAAAATTGGAAAGAAATGGAGAAGTATACGTAGATGATGGTGAGTATTGGGATTGGAGGGTCAGAGAAGGAAAGGGAAAGAAGAGAAGCAGTTAAGACAGCAACTGAATTGCAGTCAAGCACTGATCCCTATCTTCCAATTTTAGTTATCTCTTTCTTTTTCAACAACTATCTCTCTCTTCTCTTCTCCAAGTTGTAGGGCCATTAACCCTCCATTGGTAAATTATTGGTTTTGAAAACATAACTTATTTTCCTTTTTGGTGGTCCTTTTGATCTTTTATAAATCATGTGTTTAGATATAGATGGACACTCACTTGTCAAGAAAATTCAAAGATTTGCCATTAGTTATTCTTTTTTTCTTTCAACCAAGATTTCTATTATTTTACCTACATCACATCTCTTCTTATAGATCGGTTGAAATTTATACTCTAATATAAACGGGCCGGCTATTCAAAGCACTTATTTGGTGTTAGATAGGATCAATTCATCAACCCACATTTATATCTCTTTTTAGCTCTCTAATGTAATTTACAATATATATTAACAGTAAATAAATTACTTGTTTTTTTTAAATATTGAGGTACTGGTAATTATTTTTGTCCAAGGGGATGAGACTGATGATTCCCAGGGGAAGAAATTTTTTTGATGACCAATTGTTATATAAAAACTTCCTTTTATATAACAAGTGAATAAGTTGCCTCGAAAGTCGAAACCCAGTGTTTATTAATAATGGGCATGAAATAAGGTTAACGATCTCTTACGTGTACGTATTGTATATACATGTATAAATTAGATTATATATTTTATTTTATCTAGAAGGGAATTGAAATTTCTCAAGAGAATATATACGTACGTCTTTTAGAATCTTTTAGTCGAAAGATATAATTTATCTTTTTGCCCAAAAAAAAAGATATAATTTATCTTAAATAGGATATAGAAATATATGGTCCATATGATTATAAACTTCTTTTTCATCACCAGCATGCTTCAAAGTTAAGAGAAGAAGAAAAAAAAACAGGTCCACTTTATTTCATTTTCAAATAATTCACTCACTTAGGCATGCAATTCTTTTTGTTAACTCCTTTTTCTTTTTCAATTCTTTTTTCGAAGAGGTTATTTTTATAGTACATTTTTGTTCCTATCTTCCACTATAAAACCTTGTAGTATAAATTTTCAGATAAACCATTTACCAATCCTTTAGTATATATTTATAATTTTTTTCTTCTTAATTAAACGCAATGCAATAATATAGAAGGTAGAAACTGATATGACTTATGTACCTAAGGCTTATATATCCAGTGTTGATAATCTGGCTAATTAAGTTAGAAACATGTATTTGCATGCCCTAATTTCGTGGGTTAATAGTAGTAATCAAACCGTAATTTTGTTATTAAGGAAATTGAATCATATGCGCAATATGTGGATGACCAGAGGTACAAAAGCCCAAAACCAACACACTATTGGGCCTTTAAAAGGTAAAGATTTCAATAAAATAACTTTCAGAACAAAATCAATATCAGCCCCCGGCGAGGATCGAACTCGCGGCCTTTCGCTTACGAAGCGAACGCAATACCACTATGCTACGGAGGCATGACAACCCGATAAAACTATTAAAATTATATATACTTTTGTTTTCTTTTTGATTTGATAAAATATCATCTTGTAGTTTAGTTATCCCAGTATTATCCAGCGACCGATCAACAATAAACTAAAGAGCTTAACCGATGGATTCTTCATGCGACTTTATCATTGTAAAACTCATAACCAAAGAAAATGATGCAGTCACGAGAAGAACCACAGTAAAATGATGGCTGTCACCTTTTCTCTTCTTTTTTTTGTAATTTCACGAAACTCACAGTTATCTCCAGAAACAACAGCTCCCATGTCGTTTTGCGTTGTATTTTCTTCAAAATCTGATAGTTTCTTGGAGGAAACACTGATCCGAACTGTTATGTGTGATTCATTAAGAGCTTTTTTTTTTATATGAAATTCATTTAGAGCTTTTGTTTATCAACATCTGAATTGTTTGTTTTCATATTGGGTGGTGTGTTCCACACTATGAAATCAGAGACTTGAGATGCCATAAATGCGCGATTTTCCCTGACGAGACATATTTCATTCAACACGTTCGTTGATTGAAGTTTCATATAATTATCGTGTTGAAAATTTATAAATTTTGTTTAAAAAGTTTATTCCAGAATTATTAATATTTACGTATTTGTTCGCACAAAGCGCGATGTACTTCCTGTAATGCATCATATTGTTAAACTAAAGAATGACTCAATATTGAAAATTACCGAATTTTGTAATGAGATATTATTGTAATTTCTGAGTACAACAACATTGTGGTATCAACCCTAATTTTTACAATAATAGTTAAAAAAAAAAAGACATATAATCTTTTAAAAATCTATTTCGTGGATGGAGGAACTGCATCGGCAATTCTTGAACATTGTTCTTTTAGCATAGGAGGAAAAAACGGAATAAATAGAATTTTGGGAATGCAATTGGCTTCGGCTTCCAAAAATGCTTTGCAACAAGCTGGACCTAAATTGCCGAATTGTAGAGTGAATATAGATTGAGAAATCTTTACAAGACATCCTGGAATATCTATCACCGATGACCAACATTTTGTTATATCAGGTAGTTCTGGTATTGGTTGAAACGGAAATACAAAAGGAAATGGAAGTGGAAATTGTGGCAATTGAGCATTTACAGAAACACAATGCATAGGATACACAGGTGCAAAAAGGAAGAAAAAAAATGCACAGGTGCAAAATAAAATAAAAACTCGTTTTATTGCAATAATTGGAGGTGCGGGGAATCGAACCCCGTGCCTCTCGCATGCGAAGCGAGCGCTCTACCATATGAGCTACACCCCCAATCGATAACCGATAGAACTAAACAATAAAATTATATATTCATTAATATAAAATTCCAGGCCCATTTAAACAATTTAAGGTCCAAAGGGAAGCCCAATTACTCATGATGTTCCTAAAATCCGATCTAGGGTTTTGATTCTACTTCCCTAGTTTTCTTTCTTTCTCACTCTCCTAGTTACCAATTTCTTCTCACTAAATCAGAAATGCCGCCGCCGTTGCCGTCTCTGCAACTCCGGCGACTCCTCCTCCGTGGCTTCGTCTCCTCCGCTTCCTCCACCAACACTCTTCAATCTCAGTCCCGTCTCATTTTCTCTAAGCCGTCGATTTCTCCTCTCCCGCCTTCCCGTTCCTCTATATTCTCAACATTTCCATCTAGATTCTTGTCATCCGAAGCAAATGCGGATTCAGAAACTTTAGATTCAAATCAGATCGCTCTCTCTTTCTCGAAGGAGCTCACTGGGAATCCAGACGCTGAGCCTCACTCCATTTCGCAGAGATTCCAGCTTAGCTACTCTCACATCACGCCAAATTCCGATTTGATTATCCAAACTCTAAATCTCTCCCCGGAAGCTGGTCGCGCGGCGCTAGGGTTTAACGAGTGGTTGGATTCGAACAATGGCTTCTCCCATACGGATGAAACAGTTTCGTTTTTCGTCGATTACTTCGGACGTCGGAAAGATTTCAAAGGTATGCAAGAGATCATCACGAAATACAAAGGTATCGCCGGAGGTAAAACACTAGAATCGGCGATTGATAGGCTTGTTCGAGCTGGTAGACCTAAGCAGGTCGTTGATTTCTTCGAGAAAATGGAGAATGATTACGGATTAAAGCGAGATAAAGAATCACTTACCTTAGTTGTGAAGAAGCTATGTGGGAAAGGTCAAGCGAGTTACGCAGAGAAGATGGTGAAGAACACTGCTAACGATATATTTCCTGATGAAAATATTTGTGATTTGTTGATTAGTGGTTGGTGTGCTGCTGAGAAACTCGATGAAGCAACTAGGTTAGCTGGTGAAATGTCTAGAGGAGGATTTGAGATAGGAACGAAAGCTTATAACATGATGCTTGATTGTGTTTGTAAGCTTTGCAGGAAGAAAGATCCGTTTAAGCTTCAACCTGAAGTAGAGAAGGTTTTGCTAGAAATGGATTATCGTGGTGTGCCGAGAAATACAGAGACTTTCAATGTGTTGATTAACAATCTTTGTAAACTCAGGAGAACTGAAGATGCGATGAAGTTGTTTGGTAGGATGGGTGAATGGGGTTGTCAAGCTGATGCTGAGACTTACCTTGTTCTGATTAGGAGTTTGTATCAAGCTGCTAGGATTGGCGAAGGGGATGAAATGATTGATAAGATGAAATCTGCGGGGTATGGTGAGTCTTTGACTAAGAAGGAGTATTATGGGTTTCTGAAGATATTGTGTGGGATTGAGAGGCTTGAGCATGCTATGAGTTTGTTCAAGAACATGAAAGCTGATGGATGCAAACCTGGGATTAAGACTTATGATTTGTTGATGGGGAAAATGTGTGCTAATAACCAGCTTACTAGAGCTAATGGTTTGTATAAAGAAGCGGCTAAGAAAGGTATCGCTGTTAGTCCTAAGGAATACAGAGTTGATCCGCGGTTTTTGAAGAAGAAGACCAAGGAAGTAGATAGCAATGTGAAGAAGAGGGAGACTTTGCCTGAGAAAACCGCGAGGAAGAGGAGACGGCTCAAGCAGATCAATATGAGTTTTGTTAAGAAACCGCACAACAAGATGAGACGGAGAATGTGATGCTGATGATCTTCAACATCTGATAGAATTTTCTGAAGATTATGGTCTTTGTTCTTTTCCCTTTTTAAGATTTTGTCAGGAGTACTCATTTCTTTGTTTGATCACGAGCAAATAGCCTCAATAATCTATTGGTTTGTCTCAATGTAACGTTTACAACACAGTTCTTGGTGCAAGAATCCGATATAAACTTAAGTTCCTTGCTTTTCTAAGTTTAGTTTAGTTGTAATAGATAAACTAATCTTTGTTAATATTGAATGATTAAAGTTATAACTAAATCCCGGGGATAAAGGCAGTCAATGTGGTACAACTGTGCAAAAATGAATCCACTTGATGAAAGTCAAAGTCGTCGCCTTAGAATTCACTTGGTGAAAGTCAAAGTCGTCGCCTTAGAACTGTACAAAACCTCTCTCCCTCTCTTTACTTTTGAACCACAAGAATGGAGTCTATCTTCTTCGCCATGATCGTCCTTCTCTTGGTTTCCTTTTCCTGTTTCACTTCTTTAGGTAAATCTCTGAATGTGAAGAAGAAGATCTCTCTCCTTCTACACATTCGCCTTCATTTGTCTCTTCCAAAGACTTATGAAGTCCTTTGTATTCTCTGATCTGCAGAAGCTCTCACCAGCAACAACGGAAACATCACAATCAAATGGGATCTCATGAGCTGGACACCTGATGGCTACGTTGTAAGTTCTTCTTCTTCGTCTTCTATGTCTCACAGAATCTCAGTCTCTGCTTTAACTTCAAGATTGAATCCATCTCAGGCTGTGGTTACAGCCTACAACTACCAGAAACAACGTTCAATTCCTTCACCGGGGTGGACAATGAGCTGGAGATGGACCAAGAAAGAAGTGATCTGGAGTATGATTGGTGCACGAACCACAGAGCAAGGAGATTGTTCAATGTTCAAAGGAAACATCCCACATTCTTGTGTTCATAAGCCAACAGTCGTCGATTTGCTTCCTGGGACTCCTTACAATCAGCAAATTGCTAATTGCTGCAAAGGTGGTGTCTTGAAACCCGGTTTGGAAAGTGCATTCCAGTTATCCGTTGGTAAAGCTGGTACCTCGAATAGGACTACTCGGATGCCGGTAAACTTCATGTTCACGGCACCTAAACAACAGTACATCTGTGGACCGACTAAGAACATTAGACCACCAACGAAGTTTATAACCGCCGACGGCAGGAGAACGACCTCAGCCATGGGTAGGTTTCCGAACGAAATCAAACCTCTCCAAATCTGTAATTCTGATTCTGAAACTAACATGCTTTGTTTTTGTTCTTATACAGTAACCTGGAAGATTACTTGCGTCTTCCGCAAGGTAACATGAACAACTCAACTCTCTTTAAGGAATATTCTCATAAGCAAATCTATCTCCAGAGTTTCTAATGTTTTGTATGTTCATCATGTATGTTTTCTGTTTTAATAAAATAAAATCACTACTTTGGTTGATTGGATTTTCTCCTACACGGATTCTTTCCAGAACCGGATAGATCTGTCTGTTCCACAACTAACAAAGACTGATTCAACCGGCGAGTGCTCAATCCACCGCGGTGCACCGTTATGGTTCGAAGGCCATTTTGCCACTTTTTCTGCGGTTCTCGCATCCCACACAACTACCTCATTGCTTGCTTCATCTATGCAAATTACAAACTCTTCAGAGTCGTTAAAGATTGCCTACACAACACAACAGTGAAGACAGTTTAGCATTAATCCGATGGAGTGAATATTTTGTTTCAAAAGGTTGAGAAAATCAGTCACCTGAGACCGCAGTTTTATCCGCTTTGCTCCAAGATATTCCTTTACCATTCGACCTGAACCTATTTCCCATAACTTAACCGAAGAATCTTTAGCGGACGAGAGAACAAACCTAACAAAAGCCATATGATCAATCAATTGTTCTGCCAAGAACTATTGAGAAAAACTTGTGATTTCTCAGATAACCATGGAATGAATCTTCTTTCTACCTTTGATCTCTAGTGAACACTGCGCTTGTGACCTCTGATTTTCCATGTGCACCGCTAATGGAGCGTATACATTTTGCGCTAACCCCGTCAAAGAGTCGAATAGCTCCATCCTTTGAGGCTGTAACGTAGATGGATCCTGTGGAGGAATATCGCACCTGAAAAAAACCAAGATTCTCACAGCCATGATCACAAGAGATGATTATACAAAACGCAATTAAGATTGATCGGATAATGTGTGAAGTACCTGATTAATGGCTCCATTTACTCCACTATCTGGGAAATTCGAAGGAAGAAAGCACTGATATGTGTTTACATCATACAGATGTGGAATCGGATGATCGGTTCCTACAAAGGCCAATTTTTCAGTTGCACATTATATTGAACAGATTCTCATTTGGATCACTGTTTGAATTCAAAGAGAAAAAGGCTTCATAAGATGCTCTCTACAATAGACAATCACCTGCAAGAAGAAACTCTCCTGACGGATGAAAAGATACAGAGCGCACGTTATGGGTATCCTGCAGAATTTAGTGTTAACGAGTTGATGACATGCAGTGTTTTTCACCATGTAGCTAAGCAGAAACTGATAACAACCATGATCTCTACCTGAAAAACTTTGAATGCTCGTTTAGCTGTGGTTTTGGAGAAGTCGAAGAATCTATCAAATTCATAAGAAGAGACACAAAAGAGAAGTGAAATTTTTTTTTTCTCGTAATCACTGCAAGAATTCATTTAGGTAGAGAAAATGGAAACGAAAGTAGATACTTTATACAGTTGTCTTTGGCACTGGATATTAGGATTGTGCTCCGAGGGTGGAAATCAAGATCATTTATAGGCTGCAAATGATTGTCACAAGAATAAGATACACAAAAAAAGTGGCAAAAATATGAAAATAAAGGAAAGGCTTACTTCAGCATGATCATAAAAAGTCCGTATTAATGGTCGAGCTTGAGAATCTCCAGAAAGCATCTGTTTTACTTTTGGTACCTCATAGAAACAACACGGAAAATCCACAGAACTATCAATTCTTGATGATGCTTAAGAAAAAAAGGTAGGTTCAATGAAAATGAACGTTTATTACCTCAAAGAGCTTAATTGATGTGTCTGCTCCGCCAGTTGCAAAAAATATTCCATCAGGACTAAATCTTGCACACCTAACAACGCTCTATAAAATTCATAAGCTTATCAGCCAAAACTAAAAAGCTTGGAGAAAAACACTATTAAGAATATGAATAATGCATATATACCTTGTGCTCTGATAGCGTCTTTGATTCATGCTTAGGGAGAGTCTTTGATGAGCCCTTTACATGAGTAACACTAGTTGGAAAAAGTTCAAACATTCTTTAGATGATAAGCAGTATTGATTTCATCTCTTCAGAAGCATAAAACTGTGTTACTCATTGGGAAAAGGGACATCACCTGAAGTCAATAGAAGCTGTTCGAGGAGTGGTGATTGATCCATAAGAAGTGGGTGGCAAGACTGATGAAGAAACACCTCTCAATGTCCCGTTGTTTTCCGCTGCAAGACCCTGTTCTCATCTCAGTAACCAAAAAAATTTCTTCTGATTTCAGCCCAGAGAACTAAAGATCTCTCAAAAACTCCAAAACCATAAAACATTGAGATACTTCAGAATGTGGAAAAGAGGAAAAATCAATAACCTTTGCAACAAGCTCCAAAAGACGGTTTGGAGGAGCCTCAACATTCAATGGTGTCATGGTGGCTGAAGCAACCGCACTTGCCGCCTAAAATAACAATCCCAAAATTAAAACTTTGACTATTTAACAGTTATGGAAAAACCCAAACTTGAGCACTTAGCTACTCTTCTAAAACATCATCCTTCAAATAGTAATGTCAAAAGAACACATGATTGATCTCCAGAACTATAGAAGCTTCAGCTAGATTTCAAACCCAACCGAGCTGTATGTGAAGGAATTTCAAAGTTTCCCACTTATAACCCAAAAAAAAACAATCCAAAAATAGATAGACCCAGAAATTCCAATCCAAACAAGCTTATATTGATGGATGCTATGTAAAGATACAAAATTTGAATTGGAGTAAGATGAAGAATGATAACAGAGACGTGCCTGTGCGAGATTGTGGTAACGGAGATGAGCTACCATGAGGGCATTGAGCTGTCTAATGATATTTCCTTCTTGCAAAGTCTGCTCCAAAACGCCATTATTCTCCATTTCTTATTACTTTAAACCCCTAAAACCTTCCCCACAAGTTCAATTCGAAACCAGAGTCACACCATTTCTGAGTTCCCTGTAACTAATTAACCATCGTCTTCCTCCTCCTCTCGCCCTCCCTTCAGACCAAGTTTCATTATTGGCCCAGATATAAAACATGGGCTGGAAATATAAACTTAATGGGCCTTTAAAATTTAGTGTACATGTGCATGACACGTGCGTAACGGTCTCAAAGAAAATTTGAATTTGGACCTGAGGGGGCGCTTCATTTGATTTTCCATATTAGTTTTAAGTTTTTGCCTCCCTTGTTTTTTATTATCGACCTCTCAATAAAAAAAAGTCCCTTCTCTTTCTCTCTCTCTCTCTTCAAAAATTTGAAATCTCAAAAGCCCCCCTATGTTTCGCATTTCCTGAGAACTTTTTTGCTCGAAAATTAGCCAGCTCCTCCTCCATTTCTGGATTGGATCTGCTTCTTCGTCGTGTTGATTGGGGTTTTTGTTTCTGGATTGAATCCTTAATCAGGGTTTCTGGTTTTTCTGCGAGATGGAGAGCACAGAGTGCGTTAGGGTTGCCGTCAATATCCGTCCGTTGATTACGCCGGAGCTTCTCAACGGATGCACCGATTGTATCACCGTTGCTCCCAAGGAGCCTCAGGTATTCAAACAGAAGAGTTTTTTTTTCCTTTTTCGACTTTTAATTTTTTCCTTTTTCTGGGGATTTATTTTCATATAGAGCAGATTGATTCTACTCAGGAATCAATTTATGCGTAAATGAGAAATTACTTGTGTTTGTGTTTGAATTAAGTATTCGAATCTTCTTAGTAAATTGATAATTGTAGGTAAGGAGAGCTAATATTGTTGGCATTTTCTTCTGAATTGAACAGGTTCACATAGGTTCGCATACTTTCACATACGATTTCGTATTTGGAAATGCTGGATACCCGTGTTTGGAGATCTATGATCATTGTGTTGCTCCACTTGTGGATGCATTATTTAAAGGATATAATGCTACAGTTCTTGCTTACGGCCAGGTTTGATTTCAGATTCTCTTTAACTCTGCAATTCTTTAGAGCTATATATATGATGTTTTTGGTTTGATTCATTGTTTTTTTGTTTGTTTGTTGTTATTGAAGACTGGTTCAGGTAAAACATACACCATGGGTACTAATTATAGTGGAGATGGAACAAATGGTGGCATTATACCAAAAGTGATGGAAGATATATTTAGAAGAGTGGAAACAACCAAAGATTCATCTGAACTATTGATAAGGGTGTCTTTTATTGAGGTACGAGCATCTATTGAACTTTTTATGTTAAGATCTGATTTGTATAGTGGTTCGGTTCTGATACTTACTTTTAAATGCAGATTTTTAAGGAAGAAGTTTTTGATTTGCTTGACTCAAATTCGCTGGCCCTTCTAAAAAATGACGGTGGGTTTCAGGCAAAACACATTGCCCTCTCAAGAGCTCCAATTCAAATCAGAGAGACTGCCAGTGGTGGAATAACTTTGGCTGGTGTTACTGAGGCAGAAGTCAAGACGAAAGAGGAGATGGGCTCGTATCTTGCACGAGGTTCTTTGTCTCGAGCTACTGGCAGCACAAACATGAATAGCCAATCAAGGTGAATCTATCATTTGAAATGGTTTCACTATAATTCATTCTGTTTTCTATATAATTACTTAAATACTTGCTACAAGTAATGTGGCTGATCCATTAGTAGAGTTATGAATACTTCTAAGTAAAGATAAAATTTCAGTATTAGATCTGATCTATAATACCAATATAAAGAAAGTATATAGTTTCTATAGGTGTGCTAATTAATTGTTTGTTTCTTGTTTCTTAGTCGGTCCCATGCAATCTTCACAATCACTCTCGAACAAAAGAAGATTTCTAGCGGCTCTTTCGCAACTGGAGAAGATGTAGGTGAAGATATATTATGTGCTAAGCTTCATCTGGTTGACCTAGCAGGGTCAGAACGTGCAAAACGAACAGGAGCCGATGGGATGCGCTTGAAAGAAGGTTATTTCATACCTATCTTTGAGTTGTATATTATTCTTCTTGGTTTTCTTAAAAGATACTATGACTAAACTATAAGATTTGTTTTCTATATATTTACACAGGTATCCACATCAACAAAGGTCTACTAGCGCTTGGAAATGTAATCAGTGCACTTGGAGATGAGAAAAAGAGAAAGGAAGGAGGTCATGTTCCTTACCGTGACAGCAAGTTAACTCGTTTGCTCCAGGTATTAAGGTTCTTTTATGTTGCTGTTTTATTCACATAAGCAAATTTTCAATTGAACTATTCGTCCTGGTATATTTATAGTTTTGAAGAAGAAATGCTAATGGTAATAATCTGTAATTTAGGATTCTCTTGGTGGAAATAGCAAAACTGTGATGATTGGTATGTTTTTTTCAACTATTAGATTTCTCCAACATTTCATTTTTTGATTCAAGCATTAATTCTAAGTTTTCATGTAATTTGTGATCTCTGAATGATGCAGCTTGTGTAAGTCCAGCTGATACAAATGCTGAGGAGACATTAAATACGCTCAAGTATGCAAATCGTGCCCGCAATATTCAAAACAAAGCAGTGGTATGTATATATAAGTTTATGCTTTTAACTATGAATCTTCAGCAATATTTTCCATTTTGTAGCCTTACCTACTTGTCATCTCTTGCAATGTTAGATCAACCGAGACCCAGCAACTGAACAAATGCAAAGAATGCGGAGCCAAATTGAGCAGCTGCAAACAGAACTACTGTTCTATAGGGGTGATAGCGGTGCTTTTGATGAGCTCCAGGTATTCAATCTGATCTAAGACAAACATTAGCATTTGATGCTACTCGCATGTTTTAATGCTTAAACTAATATAACCTCTGTTAGATTCTCAAGCATAAAATATCACTGCTTGAGGCAAGCAATCGTGAGCTACAAAATGAGCTCCAAGAACGTAGAGTCGCTTGTGAGCATTTCTCAAAGCGTGCTTATGATGCTCAGGTTTTGCTTCTACTCATTGTGTTTCTTAATGGATCAAACTCATATGGCATCTAGCACTTTACACTTACACTTTGTTTTTGATAAGCCATTAAGAGCTTATATCAAGAAGAAGAAGAGGAATGACGTGGCAGCAGAAAATGACGAGCTGGAATGAGAGTAAGTAAGGATGCTGAGGTGGAGGTCAGCTAAAGAAGACTGAAGAGAGTATACGAAAATAGATATATTGTAATTCGTTTTAAAATAGTTTCTCATCCTTTTATGAATTGGATCTTTGGGAAGTTTGTTAGAGTTCTTTCTCTGCAACCTTAGGCGATTCATCAAGAGAGTGTTCTTGAGTTTCGATGGGATTGATCATAGTTGTTGATTTTCAGCTGTGATTGATTTGTAATCTCTGTTGAGTGAAATAAAATTCGACTATTTCTCTTAACAATTGGTGCGGTGAGCATCGCGATTCATAGCGACGACGGAGATGGAAAATTCAGAGCAGATTACGCGAATTACAAGGATCGGTGGAAGAATTAACCCGCCGGTTGAGATATTACGCGGCGGATGGAAGAGGTTAACGGAATCAAACACAGACGTGTCAAATCGAGTGTTGCGAATCGAAGATCGCCTAACAAAGGTGGATCGGAGAATCGAAACGATAGATACGAATCTGAATTCAATTACTAATACCTTAGCTCGTATAGAAGCTTAATCGTTCATGACGCAACGTCCGGGGAAGACGATCGATGCTGGTCCTTCACATCAGTACAATCTAAAACTCCTATAGATGATCGATCAAGAGATCCTGGTGAAACAACGTTAGGTTATCGGGGAATTCACAATGTGTTAGAAAATCGAGATGGAATGTTGAAGAAAATTGAGCTTCGCCTTGTGATGGATTACGTCCTTATGGTTGGATTACACAAGTTGAACGATTCTTTTCGTTTGGGGGAAGTATAGTGATGTGGATAAGTTGGATTTGATGTCAAGATAGCTTACAAGGTCCAGTTCTCAATTGGTTTAATCGAGAGATTCAAAGCGAGAAGAGTTTAAAGATTGGTCTCGAGTTTTAAGCGACGTGATTGCGAGATTTAGTCAAAAGCTTGAAGAGAATCCAAAGAAAACGATTATTCAGTTTGAAACAAACAGGTCCTATTGCAGAGTATGTGAATGAGTTTGAGGAACTTTCTGCGATAGTTACAGGGATCGATGAAGCTAACCTTGAACATATTTTCTACTTGGGATTAAAACCAGAAATGCAAGAGGTTATTAAGATAAAAGAGCCTCACGGACTGACAGAGCATTTTAACTATGTAATGAGGATGGCTGATAGTGCTTTTTGTAGTTCTGTAGCAGCAGCATCTGGTCATTTTACTCCTCGCAGAACTACCTATATACCGTTAAAGTCTTCCACTAATTACAATGCTTCAAGATCGTGGTCACAGCCATCTAGTAATGACAATTCCAGGGATACTAACAAGTATTTTGGGTCGCAGAATGATAAAACAACTCAGCACAATCAGGAGAACCAAAACTTGAAATCTACTAATTCTGCAGTTGGGGTGAAAAAGATTTCACAGACTGAATTTGAGGAATTAAGGAGGCTGGGTCTGTGTTATAAATGCAAAGGAAAGTGGTCTAAAAATCACAAGTGTCAACAAAGGGTTTACAAGTGATGACAGTGATTAATGGGGAGGAAGTTGAGATTTTAGAAGAAGAATGGATTGATACCTTCGAAGATGAAAATGGCAGGAGTGACAAAATTAGAAGAATCGTCAAAATTGTCTTATTATGGTGTTGTATTGCCAAGTACTACAAAAATGTGGGGAACAATTGGAAAAACTAAGGTTGTCATAATGTTAGATAGTGGTGCCACACACAACTTTGTGGATCCGACCATCATATCTAAGGCAAAGTTGCAACCATTAACTAACACCAATATGAGAGTGCGTTTAGAAACTGGCATTACAGTTCATGGATCTGGAGTGTGTCCAAAAGTTCCTTTTACAATTCAAGAACATCAATCAACAGCAGACTTCATTGTATTGGAGTTAGGCAATGTTGATATCATTTTGGGAGTGCAGTGGTTGAGAACATTAGGGAAGTGTGCGATGAATTGGGAGACTCATGAGCTGTCATTCAATCATGGAGGAGCGATTGTGAACCTCATTGGAGATCCTACATTACACAGCACCAGAATTTCCTTAAGAACTCTCCGTTATTCACCGATGTGCAACCTCGAATTGAGTAATCTTGAACCATTGGAGGAGATTCAACAGATTAATGCATCAGTGGAACTATTATTGGGTAGGCATTTGAATGTTTTTGCAGAGCCGACTCAGCTCCCACCTAAACGAGGTTTTGAACATGCCATTAATTTAGTGGCTGGAGCTGGCCCAATAAATGTTCGTCCTTATAGGTATCCTCATGCATATAAGGAGGAAATGGAGAAATTAGTAACAAAGATGTTGACAGATGGTATCATTAGACCGAGTAAAAGTCCTTATTCAAGTCCTGTTTTGCTGGTCAAGAAAAAAGATAACAGCTGGAGAATTTGTGATGATTATAGAGCTCTAAACAAGATCACAATCCCAGATAAGTTCCCAATACCTATGATTGACCAGTTGTTGGATGAATTGCATGGTGCCAAGTTGTTTTCAAAGTTGGATTTAAGAGCTGGATATCATCAAATACGCATGGAAGATAGAGATATAGAGAAGACTGCATTTCGATCTACTAATGTCCATCATGACCTTTTGGTTACGCCATTTGGTCTAAGCAATGCCTTGCAACGTTTCAATCACTTATGAATGAGTTATTCAGACCATTTTTGGGAAGATTTGTGTTAGTATTCTTCGATGACATATTGGTCTTCGGCCTACTATGGAGGAACATATTCAAGATTTAGCTCAAGTGTTGAATGTCTTTGTGGTTCAACAATTGTTTGCAAATAAGAAGAAGTGTCTGTTTGGCCGGACTCATGTAGAATATTTAGGCCATGTGATATCCAAGTGAAGGGTTTCTACAGATCCGAAGCAAAGACAAAAGCCATGAAATTTGGCTACCCCAAAAACAGTTAAAGAACTTGAAGTTTTTTTGGGACTAACTGGTTACTATAGGCTTTTTGTATTAAAGGATATGGCTCTATTGCTCGACCATTAACAGAGTTACTTAAAAAAGATCAGTTCGAATGGACTAATAAGACTCAGGGAGCTTTTGAGCAACTAAAAGAAGCAATGATGACTGCACCGGTATTGGTTTTACCAGACATTACACAGCCATTTATAGTAGAATCTGATGCGTCTGGTTATGGAGTGGGAGCTGTATTGATGCAGAGTAATCAACCCATTGCATATTTTAGTTCTGGTCTCTCGGATAGGGAACAAATCAAACCCATTTATGAAAGGGAGCTTATGGCCATTGTCTTAGCTATTCAAAAGTGGAGGCATTACTTGATTGGACGCAAATTTGTGGTACATACAGATCAAAAGAGCCTCAAATTTTCTTCGAACAGAGGGATGTATCAATGGACTATCAACGTTGGCTTTCTAAACTGTTGGGATACGATTTTGATATCATTTACAAGCCTGGGTTGATAATAAAGTTGCAGATGGATTATCCGAATCATTCTTTGAACCTATGATTACAAGTTCTGCGATGTTTTTAGCTTTGACAGTACTCTACAAGCTTACAACTACAAGATATATTGGAGGAGATTGACAATGATGATGAGTTAAGTGCTTTAGAAACAACAAGTTTTATCAAACCAGAGTGCACCGTTGGAATTAATAAGAGTGAATGGGAGGCTCATTGCACAAAGGAGGCGATGTTATCTCGAAAATCAAAACATATTCCAACAATATTACAAGTTTATCATGATGAGTTAATTGGAGGACATTCGAGGAGTTCTTAAGACACTGCCCGGGTACAATGTTTTCTTTTGGAAAAAAATGAATGTTGATGTTCGAAGTATGTGAGTGTAGTGTTTGTCGAAACACAAGTATTCAACTCTATCACCAAAGCGAGTTTACTTGCCTTTACCAATTCCTTCACAGATTTGGGAGGATCTTTCAATGGATTTTATAGAAGGATTGCCATTATCAAGGGGAGTTAATGTGATTTTGGTGGTGGTGGATCGTTTGAGTAAGTATGCTCATTTCATAGGTCTCAAACATCCTTATATCAGAAAAGATGTTGCAGATAAATTTGTCCAAGAAGTTGTTAAGCTCCATGGATTTCCGCTTCTATTATTTCAAGAGACAAAATATTTTTGAGTTCATTCGGAGGGAGTTATTCAAACGATCGGGGACAAAACTCAAATATAGTACATCTTACCATCCACAAACGGATGGGCATCAAGTATTAAATCGGTGTTTGGAAACTTATCTCGGATGTTTTTTCTTCTTCTCATCCAAAGTCGTGGGCTCTGTTTTAATGAGCTTTGGTTTAACACCAACTATCATACATCTTTAGGGACAACACCCTTTCATATCGTGTATGGCGAGCTCCTCCAAGTTTGTTGAAGTTTGAGGAGGGTTCAACAACAAATTTTGAGTTGGAGACAATGCTCAGCCAGAGGGATTCAATGCTGGTTCAGATCAAGAATCATCTTATTCTAGCTCAAGATAGAATGAAAAATAATGCTTGATAAAAAACGCAGAGAGTTGGTGTTTAATATTGGGGATAAGGTGTTTTTGAAGCTACCCTTTATAGCATTGAAGACGAGACGTATGTGTCTGCGTTATTATGGACCCTTTGAAGTGATTGATCGTGTGGAGCCGTCGCTTATAGACTAAAATTGCCTTCACTCTCAAAGATTCATAATGTCTTTCATGCTCTCGCTTAAAACCGGTTAGGGCAGAATCATATCATTACAGGAATTACTACATTGTCATCCCAAGATGAGCTGGTCATTGAACCAGAACATATGTTGGATACTCGTTATGACAAGGATGGTCATTTGGAAGCATTGATCAAATGGACTCGGCTCTACCGGATCATGAGCGATCTTGGGAGAAAGTGACAACCTTGATTCATCGGTTTCACATCCGAAGCTTGAGGACAAGCTTCTCGAGCGAACGGGGTATTGATAAGCCATTAAGAGCTTATATCAAGAAGAAGAAGAGGAATGACGTGGCAGAAAATGACGAAATGGAATGAGTAAGTAAGGATCTTGCCGAGGTGGAGGTCAAAAAAAAGTAAGATCAAGAGAGTATACGAAAATAGATATATTGTAATTCGTTTTAAAATAGTTTCTCATCCTTTTATGAATTGGATCTTTGGGAAGTTTGTTAGAGTTCTTTCTCTGCAACCTTAGGCGATTCATCAAGAGAGTGTTCTTGAGTTTCGATGGGATTGATCATAGTTGTTGATTTTCAGCTGTGATTGATTTGTAATCTCTGTTGAGTGAAATAAAATTCGACTATTTCTCTTAACAGTTTTCATCCATTTAGGTTGAAAAGGACAAACTTATTATGACAATTGAATCTGTTCGCAATGGTAAATCCTTGGATGAGATTGAATCCTGTCAAAATGAGGTGCGATGTCTTTTATGATTCCTTATTTGAAGTCTATGATCTAGTGAACTTTTTTGCTAAAGTTTCCAATTTTCCAGGATGTTGGTTTGATGATGAAGTATGTTTCAAAAATTCAAGAGCTAGAAGGAGAGCTGTTGCATATCAAAAGCTTGAAGAAATCCAGTAACTGCCAGTATTCAGATTCTATTGATTCCTATGACGATGGGCCTCGTTCTAATAATGTCTTGTTTCCCTCATCTAATGAGTCGTCGGATTGTGAAGACAAAGTGCTTGATGTCACGGGTTGGTACTTCAACTATTGTTTTACGGTTTTTGCTTCTCTTGCAGAAAGAAGCTGAACCCTTAAATACTTAAATGCTAAAAAACCAATTTGTTTGTCTACTTGAAGATTGTTAAGCTGAATTGTTTCCCTGGTTTAATATATGAGTTGATTTTCTCTATAAGAACTCTGTTTGAGTAGCTTTACCTTTGTATGCAGATGAAATTGAATTTCAAGAAAAGGAGCTTGAACATTGCTCACTTCAAGAAAAGTTGGATATGGAGCTAAAGGAATTGGATAAGAGACTTGAAGAAAAGGAGGTACTATTCTTATTTTGGAGTGTGCTCCATTTAGCCCTTCATCTGTTTCTTTAAGATAGTATGCGAATAAACTTCAACTTTTCATGAAGGCTGAAATGAAGCGTTATTCAAGTGGTGGTGCATCTGTTCTCAAACAACATTATGAGAAAAAAGTTCATGAACTAGAACAGGAAAAAAGAGCATTACAGGTCAGTGTTCTGTGGTTTATATTGTATTTTAGTGGAGTTTATGGACCTATATCTGATTATCAAATATGCGTGCAGAGAGAAATTGAAGGTTTGAGGCAGAACCTTGCTAGCATGCCATCTGTCCCAGGAGATGGTGGTGCCCAGAAACTGAAGGAAGAGTATCTTCAGAAACTGAACACGCTTGAAACACAGGTAATTCCTGTTTTTATTTATAAGTTATATTCATGTTTCACATATAATTTTCATAATGCATTGTATTTTGTTTCTTTAGGTTTCTGTTTTGAAGAAGAAACAAGATGCACAAGCTCAGCTATTAAGGCAAAAGCAAAAAAGTGACGATGCGGCAAGAAAACTGCAGGATGAAATACATAGAATTAAGTCCCAAAAGGTGTGTTTTTTTTTTTCTTTTTTTTTTTTGCATTGATCTCTACTCGAGACTCTCTATATTTCTTAACTATGCTAATCTGCTTTGGTTCTACTTTTCAGGTGCAACTACAGCAAAAGATTAAACAGGAGTCAGAACAGTTCAGGGCTTGGAAGGCTTCGAGAGAGAAGGAAGTCATGCAGGTATATTTAACTCTTCACTTCGTGGCTAATTAAGATACTTCTTGATGACTCGAGGCTTACTTGATTTTATTGATTGATTAGTATGTCTCTGTCTTGCTCCACTACTGAACTAGTTAGACAAGTGTCATTTTCTGTCATTAGTCTCCTGTAGTCAAAACAGTGCCTGTTAATATATTGACATGAAGATCTCGGACTTCGGACTTAGTTATTTAGAAGTCTATTTTGTCCTGAGGCATTCATTACATCGTATTGTGACCAGCTCAAAAAAGAGGGAAGGAGAAATGAGTATGAGATGCACAAACTCATGGCTTTGAATCAAAAACAGAAGCTGGTGAGCACATTTTTATAAACTTCCAAACCAATGGTATCGATCTTTTCTATTATCATAGCTTCTAAAAGTCTCTGGTTTAATCAGGTTTTGCAAAGAAAGACAGAAGAGGCATCTCAGGCTACAAAAAGACTCAAAGAGCTTTTAGAAACTCGAAAGGCGTCTTCACGCGAGACATTGAGTGAGGATTTGCCGTATAACATGATTTAGTATGATCACCTATGTTTCTATGTCTGGTATAAGCTACTAACTGTGTATCCTATTATATATGCAGGTGGGGCAAGTGTTAATGGTCCTGGAACTCAGGTAACACTCACCAACCTCTATGAAATCGATGCTTTGTTTTTCCAGTTGATGACTAGATTTAGAGAGTTTGGTGATTGTTCTGGATGGTTTGTAAATTCAACTTTTGTTTAAAACTAAATTGATTCCAATTGCAGGCATTGATGCAAGCAATTGAGCATGAGATTGAAGTCACTGTCCGGGTTCACGAAGTGCGCTCTGAATATGAGAGGCAAATGGAAGAGTATGTCTTTCATTTATGTTTGTTTCATAGCATATTCATGGCATGACGAAAAGCGTTTCGTGATTCCTTATAACAATTGTTTCCTACTAAACTGTCTCAAATAACACTGACTATAATTCAGGAGAGCAAGAATGGCTAAGGAAGTTGCTAGGCTAAGGGAAGAAAACGAGCTGATCAGGAATGCCAAGATAAGGTGAGTGATCTGGATAGACAAAGATCTCGCATAAACCAAGACAAATTCATAATGAAAATATATGGTAAACAATTTCTGTCTTCTCTGACCAAAGCAGCGTTCATGGTGACACCATGTCTCCGGGTGCAAGAAACTCAAGGATTTTTGCTCTGGAGAATATGCTTGCAACCTCTTCAAACACTCTCGTTTCCATGGCATCGCAATTATCTGAAGCAGAGGAACGCGAGCGTGTCTTTGGTGGAAGAGGGAGGTGGAACCAAGTTCGAACACTAGGTGACGCGAAGAGTATCATGAACTATCTGTTCAACTTGGCATCGACTGCGAGGTAAATCTCACTTACTGGCTAAAACCTTCTTCAACGATCATCTTCAAAATATGATCCATAACTCATCCTACATTCTTCTTGCTGTCCATTGTTTAACTTTGAAGGTGTCTATCCCGAGATAAAGAGTCAGACTGCAGAGAAAAGGATGTTCTTATAAGAGACCTGAAAGAAAAAATAGTAAAGTTTAGCAGTTATGTTAGATACATGGAGATCCAAAAAGCAGACCTCGTGCATCAGGTGAAAGCACAGGTTAGTAGAAAACATCTTTTACTATTAATTTATTTGACATTTAATATCTTATCCTTCCAGCTGAAATTTAGCATATTCCATTGGCATTCCATTTTACAGACCTCTGCATTGGAGAAAAAGCAGGAAACCCGAAACTCGATCATAGTTCTTGAGGACATGGATACCTCTGATTCTGAAGAATCGGACCATGAACGGGAAGATCCAGATCTTGATGATGAATGGAAACCTGAACAAGAATCAGAGCGTGAGTCAGAGCAGGAATCGGTTATAAAGAATAGGAAACGAAACTTCAAAGTGGGAAGACGGCGATCGAGTGTGGTAATGAGGCGTTCATATGAAGAGAACTCGGAAGCTCCTGTAGATGATGCAGTGAAATCCACATCATCCTCTGATGTGTGTTGTTGCACTTGCAGTAAGAGCTCTTCTTGCAAGACAATGAAGTGTCAATGTAGAGCTACAAAGGGATCTTGTGGTCCATCATGCGGATGTTCTTCAGTAAAGTGCTCCAACAGAAACGCAGACGGAAAAGAGAACAATTCCATCTCGGAATCAGAGGCGTTGGAGAACGGTGAGAACTCGCAAGAATCTGATGAAAAAGATAAGGACCAACAAGTCCTTGCTTCACGTGGAGCTATGCTGCTACAGAACGCTCTTGCTGATAAGCCAGGGGAGGAGACAAATAATGATGATGGAGGAACAAGAAGAAGAAGAAAACCTCTATCAGACATTGGAAACACAACGGTAAAACTCTCTAAAAGCTTCTATTTGTATTGATCATTTCAACATCTGTGTTCATGTAGCTACGAAACAACACCATCCTTATATGATCAAATTGGTTTTCAGGGTAAATCGAATGTGCCAAAGCCAAGCCAAAGAAAGAAATGGAAGAAGACTGTGCTTCAGCTTGTTCCTGTAGGTCCTCCAGCACCACCAGCACCACAAGCTTCGTCTCAGGAAGAAGCTAATCCGGTGAATGTGGACTTGGAAGCAGCGAGAAAGCCAGAAAACAGAGACTCAGGAGAGTCTAATAGCATCAAACTGAAGCTACCAAGGGCGATGAGGTCAGCGTCTTCTAATGGCAGCAACTTGCTGAGAGAAAGAAACGCTGATCAAAGCGGTGGTGAATCGGTTGGTAATGGTGGTCTTGTGCAGAGCAATTCGGGTAGAGCAACTGGAAGTAGAACTTCAGATGAAAAAGAGAACCACACTCGTCGGATCTAAGGAGGAAACAGAGACGTTTCTTTAGGTGCAAGAAATGAGTTTGGATCTTTTCAAGGGTTTGTCTTTTTTTGTGATATGAGAACATAAACCAACTTTATTTTAGGGTTGTGAATTCAGATTATGTTGTGAGTCATCTCAGAAAAATACATTTTTAAAAGTTTGATTAAGCTTGAATACAGTAAGTGCAATAGTTTCCTGAAATGGATGATTACCGTTTGGATTGCAACGATATAATAGTTGAAAATTAATGTATTTACGAGATAATTTTGACTACTTGATGTCGGATGCAATAACAATTCAACATAAAACAAGCTGGTTATTGGTTTTTTGGTTAGATATAAACCAAACTAAAATGCACCGATTCAGTTTCGAATATTTATAATTGAATGGGAAAGCACAACTCAGTTTGATTATGAATTTTTTTGGAGTAAAAATGATTAGTTCTCGATAGACGATAGTGTCGGCAATATAAGGAACTTTGCTTTACCGCGTAATAAAGTGTTCATTCAATAAACAAATATATAAACGAGAAGATATACGTAATCAGCCAAAGATATATAGGAATTTAATAATTTGGAATGGTAGTATTAATTATCGTCTTCCCATATAGACAAAGATTTTCTACCAACCCTCTATATTTCATACATTGAATTCGAGGGACTAATTTCGTAGTTTTTTGCACTTTTTAATTGAGTTTTTATTTTTAGTCCACCAACTTTAACTATAATTTAATGTTGAACGAAATTGTAATGGTTAATTGTGATTGCAACTTGTTGGGACTAGAATCACTTGACTTGCATATGATATGGTTGTTAGGACAATATCTAAAATTGCTATATTCCTAATCAATATGGCAAATTATAAAGGATTCACCGACACATTTATTTGTAATGACACTGAATATTTCAATAATATCAACTCTATTTATTTTCACCTAACTAGTATAATTTCTTATGTAAACAAAAACTAGTTTGTCAAATTTGAAGTCCAAGTATTTATGTAATTAAAATCTATGTTGTAACAACCTATAATTATCACAACACATAATAACAAATTTCTCTTTTGGTAATACAAATTATTTGGTTACCAAAATAAATGAATAATTGAAAAATCTGTCCACAAATGATATTTCTCCCCACCGACAGCCTTAGGAACTGTCAATGGCCCACGTTCCTCTAAAAGCTGTCGTCTTGGGTAATATTTTCTGGTATTAAACTAACTTCCGAATACAATTACAGAAAAGCCCCTTTCTAGTTTCAAACATAATAAACTTAATAGAGTTGTTCAAGAAATTAAATATTAAATTCATTAACTATTATTTTTACGTTTATGTTCCTATATTGACATTCCATCGAAAAAGATACTCCAAAATTCAAATTATTAATTTCACTTGTTCTTAGTCTATGAATTTTTATAACCTTTTTGAACCATATATTTGAACCATCATTTCAGACTATATATTTTTGTCTGTTTAATTGATAATCTAGAAAATAATTAATCATCCAACCGTTTCTAAACCTCTCAAAATTATGCCACCAATCAAGTTTATAATAAGGTTCTTTATTAGTATAATTTATAGAGACTTATAAGTAAGAAGAAAGACAAAAATTAATGTTCTTTTTTACCACAAAAAAATTAATCTTCCTGTGAACAAGATGCGTTTGTTTCTTTAATCGAAAATAAAATCATTAAATCCCAAATGATATAAGGGTAAATTAGTCAAATCAAACGTTCCCGGCTCAAATTTTACAAAAAAAGCCACTAGGTGAGGCAGCCAGCCAGATCCCAATTTCTCATTGCTTGTCGTTCGTTTTTGGCCAAAGCTGAAAATATTGCTGCTCTCTCTATAAGTCCACTCCTTCTTCAAGCAAAGCACCTTCTTCTTCTTCTCCTTCTTCTTCTTCTTCTTCTTCTTCCTCTGAGATTGGTTTTATAAACTAACCAGACCCATCTAAGGGATCTGGAATTAACTTCATCTCTGGTTCTGCTCTGATTCAACAGAGAATTAAAAAATGGAGTCTTTCTTCTCCAGATCCACCTCCATCGTCTCCAAATTGAGTTTCTTGGCCGTATTGATCGTGTTCTTGATTTCTTCGTCTTCTTTTACTTCGACAGGTGACTTTCTTATTCTCATTATCACCAATTATTATGTTTCCTCATCTCGTTGAATTGTTCATTTTCTTTAATTGAGACTTAAGTTTTGGCATCTGGATATGTTTGTTGGAAATTGATAAAGAGATCTGATCAATCCTCCACTCTTAAACTGATTGAGATTATGTGTTTTATGTGGCGTGGCAATTAATGATCCGCTTTTTTTACTCTTTTATAGATCTTTGCTTCAGTTTCCAAATTTATGCTTCCTATGATTAAGTAGATCAGTCGATTCGGCTTGTTATATAATGGGAAAAACCAAAGATTCAATTTTTCTGATCCAAAAATAGACACTTTCTGAAAAGTTCTATAAGTAGAAAACTTGTTGTTGAGTTGCAGCAGACACTTTGGTCTATTTATTTTTTTCTAAAAACCAATGATTTTGAGATTGAAACAATCACAAACCTGGATTAGGAGAAACAAAGTTCTGACTTTTGTAAAACCCTTTTGCAGAAGCATATGATGCACTTGATCCAGAAGGCAACATTACAATTAAATGGGATGTCATGAGCTGGACTCCTGATGGCTATGTTGTAAGTTTAAGAACCAGAATCCAAAAAAAAAAAAGATTGGCCTTCTTTACCAGTTTTTGATTATCTAAAACTGTTTATTTGTTCGATCTAGGCCGTAGTTACGATGTTCAACTTCCAGAAATACAGACACATTCAAACTCCAGGATGGACATTAGGTTGGAAATGGGCAAAGAAGGAAGTTATATGGAGTATGGTTGGAGCACAAACAACTGAACAAGGTTACTTAATGTTTCAGTTTAATCTTTAAAAGGACCATTTGTTTACATTTTGATTGCTAACTATCAGGAAATGGTTTATTGATAAAATGTTTAACAGGTGATTGTTCAAAGTACAAAGGAAACGTACCGCATTGTTGTAAGAAAGATCCAACGGTTGTAGACTTGCTCCCGGGGACTCCTTATAACCAGCAGATTGCCAATTGCTGCAAAGGCGGTGTTATGAACTCGTGGGTTCAAGATCCTGCCACTGCAGCTAGCTCCTTCCAGATTAGTGTTGGTGCGGCTGGAACCACAAACAAAACTGTTCGAGTACCAAGAAACTTCACTCTCTTGGGACCTGGTCCAGGCTACACTTGTGGTCCAGCTAAGATTGTGAAACCAACCAAATTTGTCACGTCCGACACACGCAGAACCACTCAAGTTATGAGTAAGAACTTAGACCACAATCGAACTTTAAAGGTTAACATTGTGTCTAGTCTAACAGATTGGTTAAATGTTTGTTCTTTGAATTCCCGCAGTGACATGGAACATTACGTGCACATACTCGCAGTTCCTTGCTCAAAGAACTCCAACTTGCTGCGTTTCTTTATCTTCCTTCTACAATGAAACCATTGTGGGATGTCCAACTTGTGCTTGCGGATGCCAAAACAACAGAACAGAATCCGGTGCCTGCCTCGAGTGAGTACTTGTTCAAATCAAATTTTCAATTCTTTTGCTTCTCTGTTCATAAAGTCTCTAACTTTTATGTAATGGCAGCCCGGACACACCACACTTGGCATCAGTTGTGTCACCACCAACGAAGAAAGGAACGATTTTACCGCCATTGGTGCAATGCACAAGACACTTGTGCCCAATCAGAGTGCATTGGCACGTGAAGCAGAACTACAAAGAGTATTGGCGAGTGAAGATCACAATCACAAACTTCAACTATCGGTTGAACTACACACAATGGAATCTAGTTGCTCAACACCCAAATCTCGACAACATCACTCAAATCTTCAGTTTCAATTATAAATCTCTCACTCCTTACGCCGGATTAAGTAAGTACAAACACACAACACACAAATCTCCTCTCTTCTCTCTTCTCTCTCATAGATCTAACTTTTTGATTTTGGTTTTGCAGATGATACGGCAATGTTGTGGGGAGTGAAGTTCTACAACGATTTCTTATCAGAAGCAGGGCCTCTTGGGAATGTTCAATCGGAGATTTTGTTCCGTAAAGATCAATCAACCTTCACATTTGAGAAAGGATGGGCTTTTCCTCGCCGGATTTACTTTAATGGAGACAATTGTGTCATGCCTCCTCCTGACACTTACCCTTTTCTTCCCAACGGTGGTTTCCGGCCACAATTCTCATTCTTCGCCGCCGTGCTCCTCCCTGTTCTCGTCTTCTTCTTCTTCTCCGCATAATCTCACATTTACGGTTTTGCCACTGTTATGTTTTAGGTCTCTACGGTGGAGTGGTATAAACGTTATTTATAATTCTTTCGTCTCCCAAATATTATAATCTTTTGATACTTTTTTTTTAATAATATATATATAGTTTTCAACTTCGTTATTTTTCTTTCTTTTCTTTTTTTTATTTACTTGTGTTCGTAATACATTATTGTTGGTTTCCTAAACCCTTGTAGAATATCGGGAGAAAAAAGATCATACTTTTAGACATTTTTTGGTCTCCTTATATTGTGATATAAATGGTTTTTTTTTTTGCCGGATATGTAAATGCTTAATAATGAAAAAAATATAAAAGTAAATCACAAGAGTGGTTTTGTTATTTTGAAACGCATTGGGGGGAATTTGGGTCTTAATATGATGATTAAAAATACTTAATGGACTTTAACAGAGGCCCACTTTGTGGTCCTAATCCATAGACAACGGAAAACACTCATTCTGTATTTTTGGTAGTCTTGTGACATTTGCACAACCACACCAAAAAAAAGGTTAGTCTTATGACATGTTCTACTTTCTATTAAATCATTATTTGAAATACAATAAATTTTCGGGAAAAGAATTATGTTAATTTAAAAAATGGTACTATTCTTAGCTGTAACTTTCAAAATATAATTATTGGATAGGAAATCTATTGGGTATCAGTATCATTAAAGAAAAAAAATAGGAAGAGATAAAGGACTCGTAAGATGGAACTTTGATTAGTTGTGTGGCAGAGAATCTCATCCAAAATGAGACAAAGCGAGAAGTTGCTTTGGAAAAGTTTGTGTGCGTTGTCGATTCCATATTTGCATATAAACCCTAAAATTACCAACCCTCCCATTAAAGTAAACAAAGCAAGAAATATAAAAGTATGTAAAGTTAAGTCTACTAAAATTCCTCTTTGCAATATCATGTTTATAATACATATCAAAATTAGTCCTATGGTGTAAATATAGTCAGTCATGTGTGATATGTGTATTTCTATAGAGGTGCCTATTTAACGAAGCGGAAAACATGGGATTCGTCTTTTTGTTTCCAGAAAAGGTAGATCACAAGTGGGCAATGCCCAAACCCTAAAATGTCAATGCTATTCATTTATAGTTTTATTCTTGATTACCAAAACCCTGTACCTTTTCTTTTATATATATTTCACCAGTTATTCCATCTATATAACTATCCTAAATATTACAGAAAAAAATTACATTGAAATTTATCAATCATTAATAGAGATTTTTAAAATAGACAAGTTTATTAGCTAGGTTTCTAAGAAAAATACATAAACAACAGATATTAATAAACATATTTATTTACGTCATGTCTCGCATCAAATCAAACATTTAAAACTTTAATTTAGTAAAATATGCATTTAAGTCCATTTCCCTCCATGAGTCCATGGTATTCCAAAATAAAATCGCCATTTTTTTTTTACTATTTAAAATTTGAAAAATAATAATTCAAAAGAAGCGTATGAAACAGAGCAGACAAACTGAAAAGAAAATAAGTGATTCTATTCAATTTCAGCATTTACTGCAATGCTTTGTCTCTTCTTCGTTTGTGAAACATAGCATTATCACTCCTGGATTAAAATCTATCGACAAGTAGAGTTACGACCGCCATATTAACATGATAATAAAGATTCCTTTTTTTTTTTTTTGATAAAACATAATGATTCAATGTTATTGCGATAGATCGTGGATTGTTTTATAAAGTTTGACATATAGTTGAAAAATAAGTGGATCGAATGACGATTGAGGCATACGATTTCTTCGAATGGTTTGATGAAGAACCCTTATGAATAGCGGAAATGAAATTAAGATTTTAAAAAACACTAAATTCGTAGATCTCGAATGTGAGACTATTTTTTAGGTGTGAGCATATAAATAGAGATTAGTAGTACTATAGCTAGTGTCTCTTTTCTTGTCTTTTTTTTTTTTTTTTAATAAAAGTCACTTTTCTTGTTTTAACTTCTACTTTTATTAATTAGAAGATTGTCAATAAAACGTGAGTAATGGCTAGTTTGGTGGGTTTGTAAAACATAAATAATAATAATCAAACACCTATACGACGTTTTCGTCAAGAGATCAGCAGCTTCATTGCCCTGTCGAGGTATAAATCCAAGTGATGAATTCGGCAGTTTTAGTGTCCACTATAGTTAACAATTTTAAATAAGTATCAAGCTTATTCGATTGTATCATTTTTTTCCTGCTAAGGGACTTGGGACAATTTAACTGCCTAATTCAATTTTTTATTTTTGTAAGTCTTTTCCAAAAAAAATCAATTTTTTTTAGTTATTTTCCCATCAAAAGTTCACACGGATATCTCCTTTGGTTTTCTACCAAATTAAAGTGGTTTTGTCGTTTTCCTATCAAAAGATGTCGCACTATAGATTTATTCGTAATCACCCGTCGAATGGTTTAAAACTCGACTGGGTCTCTCCATTACGTGTCAAGTTTTGATTCCTTCAAAATTAACTTCGAAAAATGGGAAATGTCCTTTTTGGCGATAGAGGACAATGGTCACCTTCTGTAATTGACTTACTAATTTAATTGTTGTATCTGAAAAATCACTTGGTAGAGGAGAGCTTTTTACTTTTCAAAATTATTTCATAATTTATTAGATAACATATTCTAGACTTCGAATAGTAACATTTTGAAAAGTACTCGGGAAATAGTAACACTATACACATATTTTCTTGAGGGATGTTTAGTTTTCCTCCTGCTCCTAGAGTTTGATTTCTGATTTGAAATACATTTACTTGGGTAAATCAAAACCATTACCTCACGACACAAACTTCAAACTTGTGTATTAACAGAATATCAAGTTTCACCAAAAAGCTAGAACGTTAATAATGATGAAGACTCTTATGATTACATAAGCTTCTCTTAATATATATTCCTTCTGTTTTCAAAAGAAGAATCATTGTAGAGTTGAATTGTTGTATCAAAAAAAATATCATTTTGTATTTTCAATGTAATTTTTTTAGTAAAAATCCTAATTTACCTTTATTGAAAGTTAAAATTCTTTGAATTCAAGTTAATTTAATATATGTAGTGACATATTAAATAAAAGTAAATTTGTATAATCAAATGTTTTTTTTTTAATTTATGTGAAAAGTATCAAAACGACACTCTTTAAAAAACAGAGGGAATATACTTTGTTTTCATATCAATATTTTGGCGTAGAAATTTTCACTTTTCACCATACCATATGCGTACGAAATATCATGTACGAGCGTGGTCACATACAGAAAAAAAAAAAAAAAAAAAAAAAGACAAGGCGTGATGATAAAATGGTCCTAAGTTGACATGTTCGTAAATTAAAAGCTTTTAACGATTGAGATCTAAAAATTCAATTTCACAAAAGGATGATTCGCTATAAATATTAATAATGGAAAATATGGGGTTTATGTCCACTATATATTGGTATATAAGTTTGACAAGACAACGTGCGATATAATATATGCGGTCATTAGATGTTGACTTAACACAAGGTATGAGCAGAAAAAAAGATCGAAAGTTTTGATCTAAGAGGGCAAACATTTATCGTACTAAGGAGAGAACCAAATTTATGTTAATAACGATTCAGAGAAATTAAATACGTTTAGGTACTATCCATCCATTTAGATGTTTAGGGCTCATCAACACCCAAATGTGGTCCATTTCTTTTTGTTCATCATGTGGTCCAATTTTGGTATATACTATATAGTCTATAATACATTTACATACATTTTATTTGGGCGAGTAGTTGTCTATGCCACAATATTGCTTTACGACCACCCTAATGTGTGTGTGTATATATATATATATAGATATTATATTAGATCATATGTATATAACTATATATTTTTATTAAAGTTTTCATTCTATTTTATTCGTTTATATACTATATTTGTTTTAGTTTGAATTTTTTGTTATAAAATAAAATGTATTTTAATATTTGTTCTAAAGTAAATTATTATTTTGTTGTCAATATCAAAAAACGTGTATTGCTGTTGTAGGATTGTAAATATACCATACGGTGCACAGTTTCTAGAAAACCCAATATCGTATCAATATAGTTAAAATCATTACGGGTTAACATAGGTACTACACCAACATTTTGCATTAAAAGATTCACTCCCCGAAATTTTTTCTTTTGTTTATATATAGTACACAAACTAACAAAATCAATTGTTATTCTATACCAATTTTCAACTCATACAATATATAAACCTTTATCAAGAAAAAAAAAACTCATACAATATCAACTAATCAACTAAATTATGCATGATGTAAATATTTCATTAAAAATGAAAAATGTTTAGGAGTTACAAGAACTAGATCCTACCGATTGGTCCCATACCAAAAAAATTTAAAAAACATATCATTTTAATTTTTAAAAATCATATTTTACAAGGAAAATTATAAACTACTGATGAAGATGTGGTTCATGCTTTATGGATCCTAATACAGATCATATAGTTCGGGCTTACATGTAGGAATGCTTCCTTTGATCAAACTAGCGGAGCTAATGTGAAGGCGTTACACCAAATGCGAAATTGATTAAAGTCTATATAGACAACAACATGCACCATAAAAAAAAAAAAACATGCACCATCGATGAAATAAGGAGGGAGAGAAGGTGTCACAACCTTCCCAACCATTGACAACTTGACATTAAAATTAAATTCATTAAATTGTATTGTTTCGTAGAATTTTGTTTTGTTCTAAAGGTGTTGACATAAATTTGATTCAATTAGTTTTGATGAAACAATAACAATACAAACATTAGCTGTCAAAAAAAAGAAAACAGAACAACCATTTTAAAGAGCAGCATAAATAAAATGGAAGTAACATAGAACAGTTAATTAAGAATTTACGGTGATTAGTAATTGGATCAGTTATCAATTCTTACATATTTTGATATTCATTCATTTATTTTATTTTTAATGTAAAAAAACTAGTTTATATTGGGTATCAGACTATCAGTTATCAATTCATTGGATCAGTTACCACAAATCTTAAAATAGATTTCACTTTTTCAGATCGGTTTATGCTGTGTAGTGACTAATATATATCACGCAGAGGTCAGACATATAATAGTCATGGGACCGACATAAATGTTATTTTGTTAACTTCTGATCGGAACACGTTCCTTATTCAATAACCACACAAAAAAGTTGAACCTTCAGAATAATTATCTGATAATAAAACAGCTTTAGTTTAATCTGTTGATTAATTATCAATAATTAGAGCGACTTCTACTTATTTTCTTACATTAACTACAATAGCTTTAGTTTTACCAGTTGATATTACATTAGCATTTTTTTTGGTCAACTTTTACCAATTAATCATTAATATCTTTACAATTTATTTTATAAGACCCTTCCATTGTTTTTTTTTTTCCTTTTTTTGGTCAGAATCCTTACATTGTATTTAAAACTTCATCTATCCATTGATATCAGACCTAATTATTTGAAGGAGTTTAGGAAAATGCTCTGCGGTCTAGAGACTTTTCCTACATTGAGAGTATCATACGTTTGAGATTCTCTTCCCATAAATAGGCCACTTTTTCGGTCAAAAGAGAAATTAAATCTATCAAGTGAATTATTTCTAGAATATATATATATATATGTGCATATTGGTTGGTGCAGAAGATCAAAGCGAGTTGATCTATAGAAAATTCAAACTTCCATCTTTTCATTTTATCTTTAATATTTTCTGTTGGTTCAGCTGCTGAACTTCAGCTTAGCTTCCACTCTTGTAGGTTCATCATTTTTCAATACAAAGAGAAAATCGATATCGAATTGTTAAAATAGAGACGATATCGTCGTATCAACGAGTTCTTTAATCGATAAAACTCATAATTAAAAAATCTAACTAAAATCTTGGTAAATTTAAATTGGATTTAAGAGATCTGATTGTTATCTTTAGGCACATAATGTTTGTAAAATTATTCTGTTTAGCTGTATATGTCAAATTCTTTTGCTTACTTTAAAACACACGATATTTTAGTTTCATCTAGCATACTTTTGAAATTTTAAACACAATGTTTTTCCGTTTTGGTTCTTACAATATGCATATATAAGATAAGACAATCTTAAAATAAATCAAAAGTGTTTTTTTCCTCCATTCAAAAAGAAAAATTTTAGCTACCAAATACAACTGGACAGTGGACCCTATATCATAGTCATATATTTATGTGTATATATAGTTTTTGTAAAAAATAATAGGGAGTTAGAGCATTTCTAATGGTAGAGACTCTACTATTGAGAATGCACTTTGGGTTTTCTTTTTTCCCTTTAATACCCATTGAGTAGCTTGATCTGTTTCCTTAACCTTAAAAACAGTGGCAAAAGACCGTACCGTACGGACAACAATGTAAGCCAAAGGGAGACACAAAACTAACGAACGAGTTATTATCACTGTAAAAACAGCCAATGAGAACTCGACAACACATCAATTGGTTTATTTCCCAAACAGCCCTTAAAATTTTATCCCTTCTCTGGTCTCTCGACTCTCTTCCACTCTATGTGGCTTTTCTTTTTCTCTTTTTTCCACAAATATCATCGTCTATGTATTTACGTCGCATACCGTATTTATACCATATCACTGACGTCACTGTAGACTCACGCGAAACCCAATAAGAGTCCAACAAAAAGGAAAAAAAAGAAATAAAATTAGCAATTATCACATTCAACACAAAAGATACCCAGAGAGACATAAGAAAGAAAGAGAGAGAGATCTTTGGTCATTTCAGGGTTGTCGTTTCTCTCTCTTGTTCTTGAGGGTTTGAGGAGAGATATGGGAAGGGGTAGGGTTCAGCTGAAGAGGATAGAGAACAAGATCAATAGACAAGTTACTTTCTCAAAGAGAAGGTCTGGTTTACTCAAGAAAGCTCATGAGATCTCTGTTCTCTGTGATGCTGAGGTTGCTCTCATCGTCTTCTCTTCCAAAGGCAAACTCTTCGAATATTCCACCGACTCTTGGTAATTTTTTAATCTATTTTTAAACCAGATATTATATTATATATAATCACATCGATCGATCATATCCATCTGTTTTCTCGATTTTAAAACTAGATTTTGTTTTTTATTCGTACTTCTCAATCTCGATCATCGTCAGCCTTGGAAATAAATCCAAATCTTATATCTTGGTCTTGCATATCTACTGTAGATTTGTTTGTTCCCTAAGAAGTGGCTCCAGAAATTAGGGTTTTTTTTTTGGGATTTTACGTACGGACGCATGAAAAAAGCTATTTATGTTTTTTTTTTTCTCTTGCTTTACCCAAATGAAAATAGCATAAAATTATGAAACTTAGTACACAGACTCACGATTTGATTGCCCCTTTTGATGTATGGAAGCACGTGCACACAGACACGTACGCAGATGTGTGTATATAACATGTATAATACTTTAAGTATAGCACCTCTTTGAAAGAAAGGTTGATTTGAAACGATGAATTAAATAAAGCATTTCACGAGAGTGCTATAATTCAATGGACAATAACATAACGTTGAACATATATATATGTAGGTTCGTACTGATATAAATACGTTTTGTGTAAGTGTATATATGTTTGTTTGTACGATCATATAGATATATAATGATCATACCCTTTGCTTTGATAACCGAGTCAGGAGGGAACCTCGAATCTTTACTTTGAATTTGTACGTATGTTTTCGATGATGTTTTGTGGACTCACCAAAACCAGGTGTTATATACATTTTTGGCTTTTTTTTAGCTATCCTTTGTCAGTATACCAAACAAGGTAAACTTTTGGTTAGAACATTAATTGTAACATGTAAAATTAGAATGATATCTCTATGGTTCAAATTAATTAATTAAGTTTTGACTTTTTTTTTGTTTCTTTTGAAATCTAGCATGGAGAGGATACTTGAACGCTATGATCGCTATTTATATTCAGACAAACAACTTGTTGGCCGAGACGTTTCACAGAGTGTAAGTCTTACGACCGGGCTCTTCTATCTGTTTATGTTAGTCCTACTCAATTATGCATCTTTGTTGTAGGAAAATTGGGTTCTAGAACATGCTAAGCTCAAGGCAAGAGTTGAGGTACTTGAGAAGAACAAAAGGTATATACGTACATGTGTAGTATAATATTATCTCCTAGTGCATAATGTCAAGAACATTGCAGAATAATCTTCGTGCTTATCAAATCGCAAGTAAAACGTATATTTACAAGAGTACGTACTTTGTTCCAAGTCAACTAAAGTTTGGGTTGCACATAAACTTCTAATGTATCCTCAGTCCTCATTGTTAAAAAAATCCTAATACATAAGTAACATAACACATCTCTTAAGAGGGAATGCATGTGTATCATGACTTCGTTTTTTCTGATACTTATGATACTATACGTTGATGGAGGAACTTGCGATTTGTGTTTTGGATCCTCATAAAGTTCGTTTTCTGTAAGGCAATTTGATCATAAAACTAAGGCATGGCATATTTACTTTAGCATGACAAGCACAACTAATTTGCTTATATAATCAGTAGTCACAAAAATGAAAATGTATAGGAATTTCATGGGGGAAGATCTTGATTCGTTGAGCTTAAAGGAGCTTCAAAGCTTGGAGCATCAGCTCGATGCTGCTATCAAGAGCATTAGGTCAAGAAAGGTAAAAGGAGAACGTTGATATATACTTCGACATACGCATGTAAAGATTTAGATCGAAAAGATGAGTTTGGGGCAATCAATTGGGATTTTAAATTTGTGATAGTTTTATTCAGTCATATGTCAAATATTTGCAGAACCAAGCTATGTTCGAATCCATATCTGCGCTTCAGAAGAAGGTAAAGTGTCACTCTTTTTGTTTACATATATATTTAACAAACCAAAAGTTTTTTTACATATATATATATATATATATATGTGAGTACGACCTATTTAACAATGTTTGCAAACGTTATCAAAGAAAAAAAAAATGTTTGCAACCACTATTAAATCACAATTAATTGCATGTAAAAAAAATTAATTTTTGGACATAACTTTATTAGTTTTATTTAAATTCATCAGGATAAGGCCTTGCAAGATCACAATAATTCGCTTCTCAAAAAGGTTAGCCAACTCTATTTTTGAATTTAGTGGTTATATTCGAGTTTAAAATGGGATTGAAAGTTGCAAAATGGACTAATGGACATAAGTATGTCATCTCACCAATTCTTTTTATCAAAAGATTATGTTCAACAAATAGTTTATAACAACACCATAAAATCATTTTGATATATTTTGGTATTTACTGTATTTATATATACTTCTATATTAATAGTGTTTATAATATAAAAATAGGCATATTATAATTTTATTAACATCTAATAGGTGAAGTAAAATATATACGTTTAAATAAATAAATATATACGTTTAAGTTTTAAAAATGGTTATTATTTATTTCTCTATTAATATTTAATAGTGCTTCTAGTAAACACCAATATGTTGACAAAAATAAAAAACACCAATGTTGAATCATCGTTAACCGTTAATAGGACGATCAAGTATTATTTTCTATGTGACTATCTAAACGCAAATTAGTTATAGATATTGTATATATGTTAAACAGGCGCTTAGATCGATTAATTGACCTCATTTCTAGAATTTTGACGTAAACGTTCAAATAGTTTTTTAATTATCTTTTGAAAAATATATTTTAGTAGATACATAATTGTATTTGTAAAATTTGAAATGGTTAATTTTATAATATTTAAATATATATTATAATAATCTGTTTTTTTTTTGTCAACTCAGAAATATATTATCTATATAGTAAAATTTAAAACAAAACATACTATTCGTGGAAATGTAGATTTAGGACTAACTAATGAATGAAAAAATAATGAGTATAGATTAAGGAGAGGGAGAAGAAAACGGGTCAGCAAGAAGGACAATTAATCCAATCCTCCAACTCATCTTCACTTCTTCTGCCTCAATACTGCGTAACCTCCTCCAGGTTTTGGTCTCACTCTCTCTCTCGCAGTCTTATTCCAAATTAGATTTAGAGGTTGATTGATTGTGTAAGATACATCTAATTCAAATTTGTAAATGTATAGACTATGTATGATTCTGATTAATGTATTATTAAATGGGCAGAGATGGCTTTATGGAGAGAGTTGTGGGAGAGAACGGCGGTGCATCGTCATTGACGGAACCTAACTCTCTTCTTCCGGCTTGGATGTTACGCCCTACTACTAATGAGTAGAATTATCTCTCTCTCGATCCATCTGTGATAATGTAATTAATTAATGTGTAATATTTTCATAACATATATATATCAGCATTTTTTTTGGTGACTCATACTCATTATTGATACTGATATATGTTTAGCTAATCATATTTTATATGTATTGATGGAATTCCAAAGCAAGACGTACGTACGTAAGCTATCATTTGTAAATGTGCTCACAGCCTCACACTATTTTTTACGAGTTTTATAAGAAACTGATATTCAAAGTTTCTCAAATTTACACTTTGTAAATGTGCTCCTTATGTTGCGCTTTAAAGTTGTCGCAACAAGGTACCGCATGGCACAATGATTATTATTATTTTTAAAAATATGGAAAGTTTGTATTATATATAAAACTCGTCAAACATCCAATACAATAATTATTCAAATTAGCACTCTTAACTGCTAAACAAATGAGTTGAAATATACTACGAGTATTCGTAGTAACCAAATTTTAGCTACATATATACCAAAAATAGGTAATAATTTTTAAAAATATATATATCAAGTTGTGATCTTATTCAAATCGTATAATTCTGTAATTATCGCAAATGCAAGTGTGGAAATAATTAATAAAAAAAAAATGGGTTAGATGTTAGACACTATTTTTGTTGTAAAACTATATAATGGATTTATGACATACATATTTTGCAGCAAATTTGCATTTATAAATTTGTAACAAACTAACTATAGATTTTAAATTTAATGGATAATTAACCCAATCACAGTGGTGATGGGTAGATCCGATGTCAGATTGACAGTAGCGGTGGACATGTGCATAGGTGATCGGCTGCAGACAGTCCCGTGGATGGCCATTATTTTATACTGAATATGGTAAGTGTTATGAAAATGTATAAATTTTTCTATGTAAGACAACAAAGTATGACAATTGGTTTTTTTTTTGGCGTCAAAACTATGAGATTCTATGATGGTATATATGTTTCAAAATTTATTAGATATTTAACGTGAGAAAACAAAATGAAAATTTGTAAGGTCTTAAATTAATGAATCAATTGGTCAAATATTCAAAACTGATAGAAACTTTGGTTTCATAATATGCAACCTTTTGAAATTGATATAATGAAATTAATTGTGTGGATGCACGAAACTTCACATATTCTTACTTATTCTTGCGCGACACATATATTAGTGAAAGATTAAAAATAAATGCTTGATCATATTTAAAAAAATAAGAATTCTTTTAAAATGATAAGATTGTGAATATTTAAAACATATTATATAACATGTTACAGAAAATTTGTTACTTCGGCACAATGGCTTCCCCGGGAAAGTTTCCTATGGGCTCGATATCCACATGTCGTGACTCGTGACCCAGTTGATCAAGCAAAATTTATCCCCTACAATTGTGGTGGACATAATTCTGACGGATTTAATCGCGAATCGGAGATCCCAATCATAGAGCTTTGCCAGACATAGAGAAACTTGTAATCTGATCTAAAGAATGTCAATGGTCAGGATTGTTCTTTTACCATTCATAACACAAAGAAATACAAATATTGTTAGTTTACAATTCAGGAATATCCTATCACAGTATAATGTGTTAAGACACATGTTTAATAGTTAACTTTATACCCGGAAAAAAAAAAAAAACTGTTTTGTACAGAGGATAATGTTTGTGTGTTTGTAAGAATTCAATTACATCAGAGGAAGTTGCGTTTGATTAGGAGGATGGAATCGTGAGGAGAGGGATCTTACTCTGTTGACCGACTTCATTGATCCAGAGAAAGATTCAATTGTGTAAAGTCTTCTCAACCCTTTTTTACGTTCACTAGTGACAAACAAATCAACATAATACCTACTTATATACAGACACAAATACGTACATTTAATCTCAAGTTATTTGCTTAAGAAAAATGGGCTTTATCTCTTGTTTAATACTCCAACTTGTTCTTGTTCTGCAACTCCAAACACTTGTCGTTTTGTCTCAGAACATCATAAACGGCTCTGTTCCTGTCGGAGAATCTCTTACCGCTTCTGAGTCCCAGCAATTCACCAGTTCATGGCGTTCTCCTTCCGGTGACTTTGCATTCGGGTTCCGAAAAATCCAACCATACGATGGTTTTATTCTATCCATTTGGTTCTACAAAATTCCTGACAAGACGATCGTGTGGCACGTAGAAGCCGTAAACACAACCACTGGTCTTGTCCCTGATGGTTCGAAGGTTACATTAACCGCAGATGGCGGTCTGATTCTCACTGACCCTCGAGGTCAGCAGCTCTGGAGATCGTTGAGTAGTGGCTCTGTTTCTCGAGGACTGACGATGGAAACTTCGGCCTGTTTGGCCAAGGGTCAGAAGATTCCAGCAATATCTGTGGTCGAGCTTTGCAAATCCCACCGACTCTCTGTTACCTAGTCAGGTAAGTTATGAGATCTCAAATATAACTCGACCTGAATATCAGTTTTTTTTTTTGCTTTTTGCGTTTACAAATAATAATAGCGTATTTTTAGATGAAACCATAACATTTTGGGTTTTAATAGGTATTTTTTAATTAATTGTAAACGTGAAAAATAAATTGCAAAAGATGGAGAATTCCTTTTTCGCATTAGCATTTTAAATCGCAGCTTATATTTTTTTTACGGCTAAATGGCAGTTTACATATTATGCTATGAAGATACAAGAGTGAGATACTCTATTCACTAAAATAGGAAAATAATATTTAAACTTCGAAAGTTAAGCTAAGATAAATTAAGGTTCTAGGGATTTTTTTTGTCAAAAACTTTTTAATTGATTTTTTTAAAGATGTTGAATCGGATATTATGGCTTTTACATAATGTAACGGATAGATGTTGATGATGATGCAGAATATAGATATTGGAGGGAATCTGTCATCTCGTAGGTCGGAGACAAGCTTCAAGAAAGGCAGATTCAGGCTACGTCTTGGTACCGATGGAGATCTTCAGCTTCTCACTCTCAATTCAGAGACGGTAGCAGAATCATACGAATACTTCAATTACTTCGAAAGTGGTACGAAGGATCCGAACAGCCCGGGCTTCGATTAGTTTTCAACCAGTCAGGCTACATGTATGTACTTCAAAGTGACAATTCGAGCTTCGTTATCTTGGAGAAAGATCTGGCGGTATCTTCTAGAGACTCCTATCGCCGTGCCGTTCTACATTTCGACGGAGTTTTCGCTCAGTATTATCATCTCAAAGGGCAGGAGAATAGTGGGTGGGTGTTTGCTGGGGCTCAGCCGGAGAATGTATGTGATCACAATAACGAACTTGGGAACACGGCTTGTGGGTTTAATAATATATGCATTTTAGGAGATAACCAACGGCCAAGTTGTGAATGCCCTGAGAGGTTTGTGTTGAAGGATCCAAGTGATGAGTATGGTGATTGCGTGCCAGATTTCGAGATGCAGACTTGTGGACCAGAGAGTAACCAAACAGCACATTCAGATGTAAATCTTTACGAGTTCATTACTTTAGAGAGCACGAACTGGCCTGTCGGGGATTACGAGAGATACGGAAACTACGATAAAGAAAAATGTAAAGATTCTTGTCTTAACGACTGTTTCTGTGCTGCGGTTATTCACGGAGGGGATCAAGTATGCTGGAAGAAGAAGTTTCCGTTGTCTCACGGTCGGAGACAACCGAATAGTAGACAAGAAAACGACAATAGCGATACACACATTAAGGTTCTAAAACGAGCTAGGGATGTTCCAGTTACCGGAAAGAGAGGAAAAAACCGCGACTGGTTAATCATCGCTTGTTCGGTTTCATTGGGAACGTCAGCTTTTGTGCATTTCATACTAGTTGCTTTATATAGCAAAATCAGGAAGTGTATAAAGATGAGACCGAGTCAAATAAGAGATACCGGTGCTGCTACAATCGAAATGAATCTGAGGGTCTTTACATACAATGAGCTCGCGGTGGCTACTGGAAATTCTGCGGAGGAACTTGGAAGAGGAGCCTTTGGGATCGTCTACAAAGGAATTTTAAAAGTTACCGGTGATTCTGAAGTTACTGTGGCTGTCAAGAGACTAGACCGTGTTGCTCAAGAAAACGAGAAAGAGTTCAAGAATGAGGTTACAGTGATAGGTCAGATTCACCACAGGAACCTGAGTGAGGGCTTATTGGCTTCTGCAGCTAAGGGCAGAACCGGATGCTCGTCTACGAGTTTTTACCGCATGGGACACTAGCCAGTTTTCTCTTCAGGCGTCCGAGACCGAGCTGGGAAGATAGAAGGAGAATCGCGATGGGCATTGCCCATGAATCTTGTATCTACACGAAGAGTGCAGCGAGCAAATCATACATTGCGACATCAAACCGCACAACATACTTCTAGATGAGTATTACAGTCCTCGAATCTCAGATTTTGTTCTAGCAAAGCTTCTGATGATGAACCAAACAAATACGCTCATGAACATCCGCGGAACGAAAGGGTATCTCGCAGCCGAATGGTTCAGGAACAGTCCCATTACATCCAAAGTAGATGTCTATAGCTACGGGGTACTGCTTTTAGAAATCGTGTGCTGCAAGAAATCCGTCGATCTTGAGGATAATGTGATTCTCATCGATTGGGCTTACGATTGTTTTCGACAAGGGAGGTTGGAAGATCTTATCGAGGAAGACTCAGAGACCAAGAGCGACATGGAGACAGTGGAGAGATATGTGAGAACAGCGATATGGTGTATTCAAGAAGAGCCAGGGATGGACCTAACATGAGAAACGTTACCCAGATGCTGGAAGGTGTGACTCAAGTTCATGATCCTCCAAATCCGTCTCCTTATAGTACCTTCACTTGTTATGAGTCTCTGTCTAGTGTTCCAGTGTCACGTGTTTGATAAGTTGATACCTTTGTTCTTTGGTTAAAGGGTTTAATAAGTTGATTTTTTTTTGATAATTACCGTAGAACCTCTATAAATTAATACTTTATAAATTAATAATCTTTCTAAATTAATAATTTTTTTTGTCTCGAGTTGGGTCACTGTAATATCTAACATACTTCGATAAAATAATAAGATAATAATTTTAAAAAAAAATCCTATGTAATTATATGTCATCAATATCATAAATTAATAATTATATAAAATTATAAAATATAATTAAGATAATTTTGTAAAAATATGACTATAGTGTTATTTGTTTATTCATAAATTTGTATTTTTATGTAAGTCATCTATAAATTTGTCATACTACATAAAAAACATATGGTATTATCTTCTTAAATTATATAAAAAATTATTAAAAATTGCATATATGATAATTGTTTCCTAACATGTAACTGCCACTAAAAATATTAAAGTATGATTTCTAATTTCTTACTTTAAATATAAATTTTATTTTAAAATTATGCAAATCTCTCTATAAATTAATAAATATTAATTTATCGATAAATTAATACTCTCTTTAAATTAATAAAAATTTTCGATCTCAATATTATTATTTTATAGAAGTTTTACTGTAAGTTGATAATTTGTATCTAATTTTCTTCCAGTGAGCTGATATTGCGTTTAAAACAATCAACATTTTGTCATTAATACTTACTTTCTTAGCAACACGGTGTGACCATTAGAAATTCTTTACAGAAATTGAATAGCTTGTATTGTATAAGTAAATTATTCAAATTGTCCTTTTACCATTCAAAGGCAAGTAATACAAATCTTTTACGTTTACAATTTGAGGAATGTCTTACCACAATAAACATACTACCATTAAAAGACTTAACATATGTTCACGACTTATATGAAATTTGTATGGAGGAGAAGACTCGGTTGACTCTTTCAAAACCTGGTCCACTGACTCAGAGATCTAACAAAAAAAAATGTCGAAGTCTTCTTAACCTTTTCCCTACGTTCAGTACTGACGAACATCTCTAACACGTTCAGTACATATACACACACACGCAGATCTAATCTCTAAATCTTTTGCTTAAGAAAAATGGGGTTTATCTCTGGTTTGATACTCCAACTTGTTCTTGTTCTGCAACTACAGACACTTGTCGTTTTGTCTCAGAACATCATAAACGGCTCTGTTCCTGTCGGAGAATCTCTCACTGCTTCTGAGTCCCGAAAATTATCCAGTTCATGGCGTTCTCCTTCCGGTGACTTTTCTTTCGGATTCCGAAAAAATCCAACTAAAAATTCTAGCCATTTGGTTCGACAAGATTCCTGACAAGACTATCGTGTGGCACGCACAAGCCGTCAACACAACAACCGGTCTTGTCTCTAATGGTTCGATGGTATAACGCTAACAGCAGATCGCGGTCTGGTTCTCACTGACCCTCAAGGTCAACAGCTCTGGAGATCATTCCTTTCTTTGAGTAGTGGCTCTGTTTCTCGAGGTCGCATAACTGACGATGGAAACTTAGTTCTGTCCAGCGAAGGGTCAGAAGATTCCGGCAAGTATCTGTGGTCGAGCTTTGAAAATCCCACCGATACTCTGTTACCTAATCAGGTAAATTTTAAGATCTCAAATATAACTCGACCCGAATAACAGTTTTCCTTTTCCTTTTTTTTTGCGTTTGCGTTTACAAATTATAACAGCGTATTTTTACTCCACAAAAATAATAATAATAATAATAATAATAATAGCGTTTATCTTATTAGATGAAACCACAAGTGTTTTAATAGTTTTTTTTTTTAATTAATTGTAAACGCGAAAATAAATTGCAAAAAGATGGAGAAGTTCCTTTTTCGCATTAGCATTTTAAATCACAGTTAACATAATTATGCTATGAAGATACAGTAAGTGATAGGAAAATAATTTTTTAACTTCGAAACTTAAGCTAAACAAATTAAGTTTATCACAATTAAGGCCGGTATTTCGTTATAGTAATCTTTTTGTCAAAAAGTTTTCAATTGATTTTTTAATAGATTTAGAATCGGATATTATGGCTTTTACCGTCTTTTAGTTAATTTGATCTTGTAGTAACGGATCGATGTCGATGATGATGCAGAAAATTGGAATTGGAGGAATCTGTCATCTCGTAGGTCGGAGACAAGCTTCAAGAAAGGAAGATTCAGGCTACGGCTAGGTACCGATGGAGATCTGCAGCTTCTCACTCTCAATTCCGAGACGGTAGCAGAATCAGACACATACTTTTCGTACTGCCCAAGTAAAACGAAGGATCCAGACAACCCCGGGACTAGTTTAGTTTTTAACCAGTCAGGCTACATGAACGTACTTCAAAGAGACAATTCGAGCTTCGTTATCAATAAGAAAGATCCGGTATCTTCTAGAGACTTCTATCTCCGTGCCGTTCTACATTTCGACGGAGTTTTCGCTCAGTACTATCATCTCAAAGGGCAGGGGAATAATGGGTGGGTGTTAGCTTGGGCTGTGCCTGATGATATGTGGGGAAAGAAATTGGACCGAATCTTGATGCTAATGAACTTGGGAATATGGCTTGTGGATTTAATAATATATGCATTTTAGGAGAAAACCAGAGGCCAAGATGTGAATGTCCTGAGAGGTTTGTGTTGAAGGATCCGAGTGATGAGTATGGTGATTGCGTGCCGGATTTTGAGATGCAGACTTGTGGACCAGAGAGTAACCAAACTGCAAGCTCGGATGTAAATGTTTACGAGTTAATTACGTTAGGGAATACGAATTGGCCGTCTGGAGATTACCAGAGGTACACAAACTATGATGAAGAAATGTAAACTTCTTGTCTTAACGACTGTTTTTGTGCTGCGGTCGTTTTCGGACAGCAATGTTGGAAGAAGAAGTTTCCGTTGTCTTACGGTCAGAGATCTCCGAGTGGCTTTGGAAGTACACTCATTAAGGTTCTAAACACCCAGCGGCGGATGTTCCAGTTGCCGGAAAAAGAGTGAAAAAATCGTGACTGGTTCATCATCGCGTCTGCGGTTCTACTTGGAACTTCAGTTTTTGTGAATTTTGTATTTCTTACTCTGTGTAGAAACAAGAGGAAGAAGAAGAGACCGAACGAAACCAGAGATATCGGTGCTGCTACTGCGAATGAGTTGAATTTAAGGGTCTTTACATACGGAGAGCTTGCGGCGGCTACAGGAGATTTCACGGAAGAGCTTGGAAGAGGGGCCTTCGGGATCGTTTACAAAGGATTTTGTAAAAATACCAGTGATTCTGAAATTATAGTGGCTGTCAAGAAACTAGACCGTGTTGCTCAAGAAAACGAGAAAGAGTTTAAGAATGAGGTTAAAGTGATAGGTCAAATCCACCACAAGAACCTAGTGAGGCTTATTGGCTTCTGCAGCGAAGGGCAGAGCCGGATGATCGTTTACGAGTTGTTACCGCACGGAACACTAGCCAGTTTCTCTTCAGGCGTCCGAGACCAAGCTGGGAAGATAGAAGGAGAATCGCGGTAGGCATTGCTCGCGGAATCTTGTATTTACACGAAGAGTGCAGCGAGCAAATCATACACTGCCACGTAAAACCGCAGAACATACTTCTAGATACGTATAACAGTCCTCGGATCTCGGATTTCGGTTTAGCAAAGCTTCTGATGCTAAACCAAACGCATACGCTCACGAACATACGCGGAACGAAAGGGTATGTCGCAGCCGAATGGTTTAGGAACAGTCCCATTACATCCAAAGTAGATGTCTATAGCTTCGGAGTAGTGCTTTTAGAAATCGTGTGCTGCAAGAAAGCTGTCGATCTCGAGGATAACGTGATTCTGATCGATTGGGCTTATGATTGTTACCGAGAAGGGACGTTGGAAGATCTGATCGAAGACGATTCAGAGGCGACGGACGACATTGAAACGGTGGAGAGATATGTGAGAATAGCGATATGGTGTATTCAAGAAGAGCCAGGGATGAGACCTAACATGAGAAACGTTACACAGATGCTGGAAGGTGTGACTCAAGTTCATGATCCTCCAAATCCGTCTCCTTATATGACTTTCACTTGTAATGATGAGTCTCTGTCTAGTGTTCCAGTGTCACTGGTTTGATAAGTTGATACTTTTGTATCGAATATTTTTCAATCAGTTGATATTACGTTTAAAACAATCAAAATTTTGTTATTATGTCGATACATACTCGGCACCAATTGCTACTGTTACAAACTCTTTAAAGAAATTGAATAAGTTGTCTGTAAGTAAATTTGACTAACGAAACATTTCCATTCGATGTTATTGTACACACAGTAACTATTAATATTTTAGGGTGAAATTGTACCACAGGATGCTCAACAATATTTGTAGCTATAGTCAAAAAAAAAAAAAAAAAAAAAAACCCCGGTAACAAATTTGTATTCGCTACAAATATAAGAACTTGATCAAATTATGATCATGGTTAAAACAATCTCTTTTGGAGGTCCCAGCCGAGCAGGTTAAACGATAGCGGTGGTGAACGCCTGGACGGTTGCATTTAATGTTTGATTTGATGGTTGGATCAGCAGCAATCAGTTATTGAGAAAAATCAAATGGTTAATTTCAAGCTTTTTTTTATAACACATGGTCACAGACTCATTTCTATTTTTTTTTCCCATTTGTATGAACAAAGAAATAAAATGTTTTTGGTTAGGTATATGCACTATTTAGCCAAATTCTATTCACTTATCTGCGAAAACAAACATATTTTTTTTTCCTTTCACTCGTTTTTTAACGCATCTGATAAGATGATTTCATTTTCAGATGTGTTTTAAACAATTAATATTTTATAGTATTCGATATCTTACTATTTTACATGATATCATATAATTTATTTAAAATATCCACGGAGTTACTTAAGATTTTAGTATCATTATTTTTGCAACTAAAATTTGGCTACCTAACAAATTAATCCTTCGAAAAATCATTTATTATTATCACTTTTCTTTATTTTTTTCATTTTATTAGAAATTAGCTACAACTTAAAACTGCCACAAATTGAAGAAGTTTATTTTCAATTCAAAAATCTTTGCAAATTGCAGCAGAACTTATCTTAAAATCTACTCCGCTGACTTTGAGAAAGAAGACACAATCTCTCCCGTCTGATCCATTGGTATTGAACAAAATTGCAAACACACGCACTCTTATGACCTCTACTTTTTTACTTAAGAAAAATAGGGTTTATCTCTTGTTTGATACTCCAACTTCTTCTTGTTCTGCAACTACAAACACTTGTTCTCTCGTCTCAGAACATCATAAACGGGTCTGTTCCTGTAGGAGAATCTCTCACCGTTTCAGAGTCAAAGCAATTCACCAGTTCATGGCTTTCTCCTTCCGGTGATTTTGCTTTCGGTTCTGCAAGATCAAACCAAACGATGGTTTCACTCTATCCATTTGGTTTGACAAGATTCCTGACAAGACCATTGTGTGGCACGCACAAGCCGTCAACACCACTGGTCTCGTCCCTGATAGTTCAAAGGTTGGCATTAACCGCAGATGGCGGTCTGGTTCTCACTGACCCTCGAGGTCAGCAGCTCTGGAGTTCTTCACTTCCTCGGAGCAGAGGCTTTGTTTCTCGAGGGCTCATAACCGACGCCGGAAACTTTGGTCTGTTCAGTGAAGGGTCAGGAGATTCCGGAACGTTTTTGTGGTCTTGCTTTGCTAATCCCACCGACACTCTGCTACCTACTCAGGTAAGACTTAATGGAAGATATTATTTAAGATCTCAGAGACCTTAATTATTTGTTGTTCCCTTTACATATATCGTGTTATTGATTGGTCTTGTGTTTGGGTTTGGCAAATACATCTATTAATGAAATTTTTTAAGAAATATAAAAGTTACATAATCTCAGAGTTGGCCTAAAAGTCTTTTGCGTTAATTGTAAGTAAGTGTATATATATGATGCAGAGTATTGAAGTTAGAGGGAATCTCTCATCTCGCTGGACAGAGACAAGCTTCAGAAAAGGAAGATTCAGGCTACGTTTAGGTGATGACGGAGATCTTCAGCTTCTTACTCTCAACAGCGAGACGCTTGCAGAAACAGATGTATACTTTTCGTACTACTCAAAGTAACACTAGAGATCCTCAGAATCCCCGGGTATCGATTGGTTTTCAACGAGTCAGGCTACATGTATGTAGTATTGAGAGACAATTCAACTAGATTCATTGTCAGTTAGCAAGATCCAGTATCATCCACAGACTTTTATCACCGTGCCGTTCTACATTTCGATGGCGTTTTTTGCTCAGTACTATCATCCCAAGAGGCAGGGGAACAATAGTAATGGGTGGTCATTGGCTTGGTCTGAGCCAGAGAATATATGTCAAAAGAGCTTTGGGCCGTATCTTGATGCTAATGAGCTTGGGGAATCTATTTGCATGGGTTTAACAATGTCTGCATTTTAGGAGATAACCAAGGCCAAGATGTGAATGCCCTGAAAGATTCTTGTTGGTGGATCCTAGTGACGAGTGTGGTGACTGTGAACCGGATTTTGAGATGCAATCGTGGACCGGAGAATAACCAAACCAAAACCGAAACAGCAACCGCGGATATAAATCTTTACGAGTTTATATCTTTAGAAAAGACAAATTGGCCGTCAGGGGATTGGCAAGAGGTACTCAAACTGTGATGAAGAAAGATGTAAAGCTGTCTGTCTCAATGACTGTTTTTGTGGAGCAGTGGTGCTGGGAAGAGATCGGTTATGTTGGAAGAAGAAGTTTCCATTGTCGTATGGCATCAGAGCTCCCAATGGTGACAGTGATATCATTCATCAAAAGTTTTAAAACGCGGCAAATCTAGATCCAAATCCGGACATTCTTAAATTTCCAGGATATACGAAATATAAGTGTTTATCTCTATTTCTAAGGTTTTGAAGTTCTATACTTTTTCTTTCTCCTCATGCTTGATTTCTAGAGTTATAGTATCGACCAATCACATGCCAAAATCACGACTAATTGGTCGATTTTTGTTCCAGAACTAATAGAACTTCCTAACCAAATCAGCATATATTTACAACTTGTTAACGGTAGACGATTTCTGACTGGATGATAACAGTTTTCCATATTATATAAATGTTTAATTATTTATTTCTGTCAACAATTAAATTTTTTGGAAAATTATTTCAAAATTTTGAACCTAACCCATTTGTACAAATCTCCACTGTTCTCTTAATAACGAACATTCCAATAGTTCCTACTTCCTAACGTAGGACGTGAGGTCAACGCGCTAACGTTGCGCATAGATATATCAGCTGTTAGACTTACGGAGGCCTACGGTGAGATATTTTTGTTGGCCCTTTATATCTGTCTTAATAGAATGACGTCGTTTAATAAGTGTGAATTTTTTTATAATTTCTTTTTAACATCCATTTAAGTCAGCACATATTAACGAGATTAATTCGTATAATTTAAGTTTATGTAGTTATTAATTTATAGAGGTTGGTCTAATAGCCATACATGTTTTAAATATCGAACATGTTATATTCATGAGCTAAAATATTTAGTAACATTTAAAAAAAAATTGAGTAACCCACCGGTAAAAATGAATACAAAAATTGAGTAGTTTGTATCTGAGGGTATGATATATGGGGAGAGATGGAGCAGAAAAATAGCCAACCATCCTTGACCTGTAATATTTATCTTTTTCAATATATAGATGTATGATTTTTAATTGAGTGCCAGATAAGTAACTAGATGTCCCATTTTATACGAATTTAATCAATTTTAAAAATAATTATTGTTAAATACCGGATTAACCGGCTTAAACGTAACATGTAACAGTAACATATTAATATGATCAAATCTAGGTGTATGCCTAGATAGATGTGCTTGTCAAAATATATTGAAGTTTTCTATATGCATTGACAGCTTAAATCTGAATGCTAATTACATAACATAATGATTATTGCATGGTGTGTTATGCAGATACTCGTGTGACGGTGTGAGTGTGATGCCGTAATAATATATATGTAAGAAATCTACAAAGATAACGCATTCTACGTGAATCTGTAGTAGACAACCACGTTATCTGCCACGGAATATCATATAAGGGAATGGGGGATTCACTTTTTAGGGAATATAGCAGTCTAGCAGAAGACGAATATAATATATTTTTCTCAACACTTCAATTATTGATCTGAATAAGACAGATTACTTTAAGTAAATTTGCATTTCGATTACAAATTAATCATTGTTTTTTTAATGGTTTTATACTAAACAAATTTGTGAAATAAATGTTTTATTATTATTATTACTTTATTAACAACTCATTATTTTGACTACGAATGACGATACAACAATCGAAAGCATTGGTAGAAACTCATGGAATTTTACAAATTTTAAAAATGAAGTTTTAAAAAAAAAAAAAATTGATTAATAGGAAGAAGACATATGATAGTGAGTCTTTTTGCACTATTAGAACTCCATCTCTATATGTCTTATTTCTAATGGTTCATTTTTTTTCTAAATAAAACATTATTTTTAAAATTTGTAGATTGATTTTAGTTTATGTCGTCAGACAAAGACTCCAACCATTTTTGTGATCTTCTTCGTTCCAAGAATCAAGGAACTCCATTTCATCAGTCATATTAACCTCGGGGGAATCTTTATAACCCGGCGGGGCACCGCCGTAGCTGAAATTACCCTTCAACTCCTCCATAAATCCAAAATTATCGACTGTCGTATACATATCGGAGATCTCTTCGTTGCTTAAAGAATTCAGTGAAATCATCGGGAAGCCGGGAGATGTCGACGTATTGTTGTTCAGAATCGATGTGACAGCGGCTGGCTTTGCCGCCGCTTGTTGAGAAATGTGGAGGTCGGGGATTCAACATCGCTGGAGTTCGTGAATCCTCGACGATTGCGAGTTTCCACTGATGATTCCGGTTAGTGCGATCCGGTTTAAATCGACTGCGTATTTGCTTGCGACGCGGTTGAAGGAGCCTTGCGGAACCGGATGAACTTACGGGTTTATTATGGTTTGGTTCGAGACCGGCTTGACCGGTTGAATTGACCGGTTTGTGAGTGATTGGATCGAGGCCTTTTTGTTTCAAAAACGCTTCTTGAGATTTGTGTTCCAATAATTTTTATTTCGCTGTCCGTTCGTCCCGCCAAACTAGTCGCTATTGCGGCCCACCTTCTACAATCAAACGAATATCAAATTGACGACTCTGTTTCTTGGAAACAAATAATTGAATAGTTGATGACATCACAGAATAATAAAAAATCTAAAGATAATGCTGAAAATAATATCAGATATCATAACTTCCTTTTATATTTTTTTATTGGATGATACATACATTGTAATAGTGGAGATAAAAATAAATTTATATCAAACATTTACAGTAAAACCTCTCTAAATTAATAATATAGGATCAAAGTATTTTATTAATTTATAGAGAGTATTAATTTATTGATTATAGAGAGATTTTCCTAATTTTAAAAAAAATCTATTTAAAGTAAAAAATAGAATAGTAATATTGTAATACCTTTAGACGTCATTACATGTTTAGAAACAATCATCACATCTAAAGTACTTCATAATTTTTGGTGTAATTTTAAAAAAAAATAATATAAGCAGTTTTTTATGCGTTAAAAAATATTAGATGATTTTCACAAAAAAAATAATCCAAATTTATGAATAAACAAACAACTTTATAATCAAATTATATTAATTTAGTATTTTATAAATTTATATAATTATTAATTCTATGATATTGGTGAGACTTATATTTTACATTAGATTTTCAAAAAACTATTATTTTATTATTTTATCGAATTATATTAATTATTACATTCGCACAACCCCGCATATGGAATTTTATTAATTTGTAGACTATTAATTTATAGAGATTTTATTGTATATTGAAAATGTAAAAACAACACATATTATAAAACAAAATTCTAAATCCCTAAAAACAACACTCTTTACCCAAAAACGAGGGAGTGATAAATAAACTTACCACTCTAAATATATAAAGATTTTGTCTAAAAGAAAATTACAGTTACTTCTTCTCGTTATCAGTGTCAATAATGGCAACCGAAAATTATGATGATTAACAATGTTTGAAACTGTTGATCGATTGTAAGGTTGCAATTTGAAAAACCTCTAAAATTTTAAATGAAAGATGTTTTCCAATCAGAATTTGGGATAAAGTTTACAATTCTAACATGATTTATATTTGTAACCCATTTCAAGGCTCTAATACTATATATCAAGGTTGATGTCTTCTCTCTCAAAAGTCAAGACCAATAGAAATTAGTACATTAATTCATACCTTTATTTACAATTTGTTATCACCAGCAGAATCGAATTTGTCTGATTAAAGTATCTTCATGCGTCATTCTAATATAATACAGATGATTTAATTGGTATAAAGAAAGAAAAAGGTACTTCCTTGTTACCGCCAGGAGAGCATAAAACATCGTGATAATGTCGTCTTCTTCACGACTAAACTCTCTCTCTCTCTTAATATCTGGTCCTTAAGTAATTCGCCCATCTCAATCTGCAACTCTTATCCCCCCTCTTCAACCCCCTATATATACAATTTTATAACGTGAAAATAAATAAAATATTTTAAAAAGAAAAAAAGTATATAGTTGTATCAGTGCTGAGATTCATCCTAATTATAATTAAACCATATGATAAAAACAATTAAAAATAAGAATTACCAACTTTCCAGGGAAGTACCATCCACCTTCACCTATTGTGCCAGGAATGGCAATAAGCTTTGATCTTCCTCAGGACTCCAAGCCCCTTCTTGGGTGCTATTCTTTTTGCATGCTGGGTATCCTCCACCGCTCTTTTTAGTCTTCTTGATTCTTGATTTTATTTTAGTTTTAAAATACCTAATTACGTAAAAGCCTATCTCGGGCTAACCGAGACTATTTTATATAAAGAGCCACTGATTCATTATGATACAATGCCACGTATGATATTATCATTAGATGGATTGAGCATCTGTCTGAAATTCGCCAGTCACATACGGAAATGCATGCTATTATAGGTGATGATACTGTTCTGATTCTCTTTTTCCGTTAGTTTGTTCTTGCCTTGAAACAAGGAATAATATTAATAAAATTTATAATGATTCTAAGAGATCATGCAGTGGTCAAGAAAATTAATGCAGCTACGATAATAATTGATTGATTACATTTCAATAATTAAGGTAATTATCATTAAATTATTGTTATTTGTCTTCTAACAAAATATATTGGTTTTTTTATTGTAGCAATACTACTAGCAATTTGAACTAGGACCTTCAGACAGTGTACATTTTTCAGTTTAATCTTACTTGTATTTGAGGAAAGAAAAAACGCGAAAACAAGATGAGAAATGTATTGCCACCTCTATTTTCAACTTTCTAATATCTTTATATATATATGTATATATATATTACGGACAAAAGTAAAATTTTACAATCAACTTTTGTGCAATAATAATGAAATAAGAGCATTGCAAAAAAAAAACATAATGAAACGATATTCGTACTAATTTAAAATGGGACATAAATTTATAAATATATCTACTATTTTATCCTAAATTTCACTACAAAAGAAAATAGATCTACCAATTATTTATATATAACAATATTGTGATACAAACATCTTCTCGGTGTTTGACAAAAAAATTTTTTTAGGTACGTACTAATTATCTTAAATATCTTGCTACAGTGGATTATTATTTCGAAATATTTGATGGCAATTTCAGTAATAATGTTATAATTTAAAAACTTTTCACATAAAAAAGTTGTTTGCACAGTTAATAGAATAGATTTGTAAGCCTTCTTAAATATAAAATGGTGAACAATAAAATGAAAGAGTTGTATCCACATTTTGCATAGTGTTGATATGTAATACTCCAGTGTCCTGTACACACTTCCCTTAAAACACCATAGTCACAATGAATCTATGCCTTGATTTGCAGCGGACCCCTCTAACTTGCACCCCGTGCATATTGACTGCATATAATTTTTCTTTTTCATCTCATATTCGGTGTATAGTAATATATATGTAGTCTTATAATCCCAGCAGAATGTTAAATATCTAAAAGTTTTTTTCTATAATCCCAACAAAGTATTACATTTATAAAAGTATTCAAGTGGAATTGAAAATGTTTATGAAAAATTGAGATGAAAATGAAGTTTTGATCATTGATTTGTTTTTTTTTCTATAGTCATGCAAATCTTTACACCGAACACTGATGGTAAACTGTGATGATTATTCTTAGTACCAACTTATCCACAATCAATATTTTGAAATCCTTGTTGATCGAAAATAAAGATAAAGTTGTTGAGGAACATAGAACCTGCCTTGGAGTGAAGATGTTCCATGATGATGTCCTACCCTCTGAGACTACTTCATCATACAGGACTCCAGCCTCCATGAATAATTAAGACTATGAATTATCTACCCTATATATATATCTTTATGAATCCCTGATCTTTCTTATTTGTTCATAGTCTATCTTATTAAATACTATAATGTGTGTCAAATGAAAAAAAAAGAATAATGTGAGAACCTGATTGGAAAGAGTCTTTGCACATAAACATTTGGCTTTTGCTTTTTAGATATCTATAAATCACGAATTATTTCTACGTTAAAATTTATGAATCTATGATTTATTTTTCGTTCATTGTTATCTTGTATTAAATACTATAAATGTGTTTCAGTAGAAAAAAAAAAAAAAAGTAGAAACCTGATTGCAAAAGTTTTTTGCCCTTAGGACATTTAGTTTTTTTTTTTGATAAAAATCAAAAATAATTTACTTGCTATTTAAGTTATCGCTTTTTACCCAGATAATTTTAGTAAACCACGAAA